>LNAC01000043.1:9239209-9318301 GCA_002007465.1 Ailurus styani | reverse complement strand
GGGAGAAATCTGTTTGAGCCTCAAAGTTCTGGTTAAAGGGGGGGGGAGTGAAACAGCTACAAAGGTATGCAGTAGTAAACTCAAAATAATCTAGTATTATTTTGATACATTGGCTGAATTATGCAGGTGATAGTGGTATGGAGTAAATAATCAGAGTTCTGAGAATGTGTGCAGGAAAAGTGGGTGAAATGCATGGGACATAGACTGGTTCTAGCCAAAACACGTTTTGAAGAGTGCGTCATGCCTCCTATGCCTGTTAGTTTCTCATTGTTTGTGGAAGGAAAGAAGGTAGAAAGGAAGGAAGAAATAGAAAGGAAGGGAAGGAGGGAGAGAAGAAAAAACAAGAGATATTTCAGGACGTTGGTGTGGCTAAGACAATGGTTCTCAAAGTGTGGTCCTGGGGCACCTGGGTGGCTCAGTCAGTTAAGTATCTGACTCTTGGGGCGCCTGGGCGGTTCAGTAGGTTAAGTGTCTGCCTTCGGCTCAGGTCATGATCCCAGGGTCCTGGGATCAAGTCCTGCAATGGAATCCCTGCTCATGGGGAGTCTGCTTCTCCCTCTCCCTCTGCCTGCTGCTCCCCCTGCTTATGCTCTCTCTCTGTGTCAAATAAATAAATAAAATTTTTATTTTTTTCTAAATTTTTTAAAAGAGTTTACTTTATTTATTTTTTAAAGAATTTATATTTATTTATTTGATACAGAGAGAGAGAGAGAGAGAGAGAGCACAAGCAAGCAGAGGCAGAGGGAGAAGCAGGCCCCCTGCTGAGCAAGGAGCCCGATGCAGGGATCAATCCCAGAACCCTGGGATCGTGACCTGAGCTGAAGGCAGTCACTTGACCAACTGAGCCACCCAGGTGCCTCAAGATTTTATTTATTTATTAGACAGAGAGAGACACAACAAGAGAGGGAAAACAAACAGGGGGAGTGGGAGAGGGAGAAGCAGGCTTCCAGTGGAGCAGGGAGCCCGATGCGGGGCTCGATCACAGAACCCTGGGATCATGGCCTGAGCCGAAGGCAGACGTTTAACGACTGAGCCACCCAGGTGCCCAATAAATAAAATCTTAGAAAAGAAAAAAAAAAGTATCTGACTCTTTTTTTTTTAATTTTATTTTTATTCTTCGCCCAAGGGGTACAGGTCTGTGAATCATCAGGCTTACATCTTTCACAGCATTCACCAAAGCACAAACCCTCCCCAATGTCCATAACCCATCCACCCTATCCCTACCCTCCCACCCCCCAGTAACCCTCAGTTTGTTTTATGAGATTAGAAGTCTCTTATGGTTTGTCTCCTTCCCCATCCCATCTTGTTTCATTATTTTTCCCTCCCTACCCCCCACAACCCCCCACCCTGCCCCTCAAGTTCCTCATATCAGAGAGATCATATGATAATTGTCTTTCTCTGATTGACTTATTTCGCTCAGCATAATACCCTCCAGTTCCATCCATGTTGTTGCGAATGGCAAGATTTCGTTTCTTTTGATAGCTGCATAATATTCCATTGTATATATATACCACATCTTCTTTATCCATTCATCTGTTGATGGACATCTAGGTTCTTTCCATAGTTTGGCTATTGTGGACATTGCTGCTATAAACATCCGGGTGCACGTGCCCCTGAGAATCTTTACCTTTGTGTCTTTAGGATAAATACCCAGTAGTGCGATTGCTGGGTCGTAGGGTAGCTCCATTTTCAACTTTTTGAGGAATCTCCATACTGTTTTCCAGAGTGGCTGCACCAGTTTGCATTCCCACCAACAGTGTAGGAGGGTTCCCCTTTCTCCGCAACCTCGCCAACATCTGTCATTTCCTGACTTGTTGATTTTAGCCATTCTGACTGGTGTAAGGTGGTATCTCGCTGTGGTTTTAATTTGTATTTCTCTGATGCCGAGTGATGTTGAGCACTTTCTCATGTGTCTGTTGGCCATTTGGATGTCTTCTTTGGAGAAATGTCTGTTCATGTCTACTGCCCATTTCTTGACTGGGTTATTTGTTTTATGGGTGTTGAGTTTGAGAAGCTCTTTATAGATTTTGGATACTAGCCCTTTATCTGATATGTCATTTGCAAATATCTTCTCCCATTCTGTCAGTTGTCTTTTGGTTTTGTTGACTGTTTCCTTTGCTGTGCAAAAGCTTTTAATCTTGATGAAGTCCCAATAGTTCATTTTTGCCCTTGCTTCCCTTGCCTTTGGTGAGGTTCCTAGGAAGAAGTTGCTGCGGTTGAGGTCGAAGAGGTTGCTGCCTGTGTTCTCCTCGAGGATTTTGATGGATTCCTTTCTCACATTGAGGTCTTTTATCCATTTTGAGTCTATTTTTGTGTGTGGTGTCAGGAAATGATCCAGTTTCATTTTTCTGCATGTGGCTGACCAGTTTTCCCAACACCATTTGTTGAAGAGACTGTCTTTTTCCCACTGGACATTCTTTCCTGCTTTGTCGAAGATTAGTTGACCATAGAGTTGAGGGTCCATTTTTGGGTTCTCTATTCTGTTCCACTGGTCTATGTGTCTGTTTTTGTGCCAGTACCATACTGTCTTGATGATGACGGCTTTGTAATAGAGCTTGAAATCTGGAATTGTGATGCCGCCAACTTTGCTTTTTTTTTTCAACATTCCTTTGGCTATTCGGGGTCTTTTCTGGTTCCATATAAATTTTAGGATTATTTGTTCCATTTCTTTGAAATAAATTGCTGGTATTTTGATGGGGATTGCATTAAATGTGTAGATTGCTCTAGGTAGCATAGACATTTTCACAATATTTATTCTACCCATCCATGAGCATGGAATGTTTTTCCACTTCTTTGTGTCTTCCTCAATTTCTTTCATGAGTACTTTATAGTTTTCTGAATACAGATTCTTTGCCTCTTTGGTTAGGTTTATTCCTAGGTATCTTATGGTTTTGGGTGCAATTGTAAATGGGATTGACTCTTTAATTTCTCTTTCTTCTGTTTTGTTGTTGGTATATAGAAAGGCAACCGATTTCTGTGCATTGATTTTATATCCTGACACTTTACTGAATTCCTGTATGAGTGCTAGCAGTTTTGGAGTGGATTTCTTTGGGTTTTCCACATAAAGTATCATATCATCTGCAAAGAGTGAGAGTTTGACCTCTTCCTTGCCGAAGTATCTGACTCTTGGTTTCTGCTCAGGTCATGATCTCAAGGTCAAGAGATTGAACCACACATTGGGCTCCGCACACTGGGCTCCACTCTGAGTGTGGAACCTGCTTAAGATTCTCTCTCTCCCTCACCCTCTGCCCCTGCCCCTGCTTGCATGCCCTCTCTCTAAAATAAATAAAAAATAAGTAAGTCAGTAAGTAAATAAATAAGTAAATAAAGTAGTCCTTAGACCACCACCATCAACACCAACTGGGAACTTGTTAAAAATGCAAATTCTCAGGCTCCAGCCTAGCCCTACGGTACTGAATCAGAAACCCGAGGGTGGGGCACAGCAATGTGGGTTTTAACAGGCCTTCCAGGTGATTCTGATGTAGCTGAAGTTTGAGAACCACTGGGCTGAGCAAAGTCTTTTTTTTTTTTTAAGATTTTATTTATTTATATGACACAGAGAGAGAGATTACAAGTAGGCAGAGAGGCAGGCAGAGAGAGAGGAGGAAGCAGGCTCCCTGCCGAGCAGAGAGCCTGATGTGGGCCTTGATCCCAGGACCCTGAGATCACGACCTGAGCTGAAGGCAGAGGCTTTAACCCACTGAGCCACCCAGGTGCCCTGAGCAAAGTCTTTGAAGCTGGCACGAGCAGGCTGCAGGTAAAGAGATTCCCTTTGTTGGAGCGAAGAAGCTGTATCAGGGGTTGATTGGAGACCAGCTGAGAAATATACAGGAACTCTATATTCCCGAAGATAAAATAAATTGATTTTTTTCACAAACGACATGGCTGATATTTATATCCAACTAATATGAAGGATGTGTTAAAGAAAAATAATCACCCCTGATCTCTCCTCGCCAACGTATCAATTAGCTTAATATTTTCCCTCTTCCTTTATAGTGTTTGTACATATGTGTAGATAATGTTTACACAATTATAATGAAGTCCTACATGCAATTTTGGGGATCTCCTTGCTTGTTTTAGTATTTTGTAGTGGACCAGCATTTTGATGCATTAATCAATGAGTTTAAACTTTACTCTGGTTTATGCTGTTGTCCTAGGCTGTCTCTGGAGGGTTGTTAGAATAGGAAAAAATAACAAAATAGCCTATTACTGGGTTTAAAACTTCAAAAGATGAGTTCCAGGCCGAAGACAAAAGCATGTGGAAGTACGTGAACAGCCAGAATCAGTTTTTCTCGCCTCAGAGACCTGGTGAAGTCCACTGGGCTGGGGCAGAGTGGCGGAGAATCTGGGGGAACGCGTGTGTCTTGGGCCCGTTCCCCACACTGTCTGCTCCCCCAGGACCTCGTGGATGAGACGGGAACCACCTTCCTGGAAAGAGCCTGGAGGAGTGCTAAGTGTGGCAAAGGTCCTTCCACTTAGTGCCACGTGACAGCCGCGACCATTCTATGACCCAGAGAAGACGCGAGGACCCAACACATCCTCTCAGAACTCACAGACCCAGAGTCCTTCGGTGAAACAGACTGAATGTGGCTAAAAGAGAGGCCGGCCTGAGGAACCTCCGCATTAGGGAGCACACAACAATCCAAGTCCAGCATGGGGCAATGACCAAAGAAGACAGAAGTCAGTGAACATCCTGGTGGGTGCCAGCAAGGGCAGCTAATGACAAAGGACCCGGTGCAATTCCAGGGGGGAGGCGTTGGGAGCAGAGGTGGTAAGAGGACAGAATTGCCCAAGAGTCCCCAGAAAGGAGCCGACCAGGAACATAACCCTTCGCATAAGGGGGGCTTGAAGGAGAAAGTAAGTCTTCCTGTAGAAAATTAAACAAAGTTACATTTTCCGCACAACTGAGCATGCGGTCCAAGATCTGTACTCGCAGTGATGATATAAGATTTTTTTTTCATGTCTTGTAACAATAGTTATGAAATCGACTATATCCTCATCAAGTGACTATACTGTATTTTATTTAATCATTCTCCTATTATTGAAAAGTAAGATTGTTTCCATTTCTAATATGATACAAAAATAACAAAATAGTTATTCTGCACCATTTATTTGCTGCCTACCATGTGCTAGACTCTGGTGTTGAGAAGGGAGAGGAACACACTCTCCTTAGTGTCTGGTGGGAGAGCCAGGTGTGTAAAATGATCATCCCGGTGCATCATGAACGGGATTATAAAAAGCGTGTGTAACTTGAGTCTTCTTCCTAAGGATGGATTCCAAATAGTGAGATTCCTGGGTTATACAGTACTGACGGATTGCTTTCTAAAAGACATCAGTTTTCACTACAACGAAGCAGTCATGGTTTCTGTTATACTCCACAGTCCCTTGACTCTTACATGTTCCAGAAATGTTTTCCAATTTTTGTTTTCCTTTTGGTTTATTTAAATTGCTATGGGGGCAGGGTAGATTTTTAGAAGTATTTTAATTTCTCTTTTCCTATTTTATTTCTTCCATGACTTTAAAGCTTAGAAAATTACTCCTTAAGAAATAAGCTAAATACTCATTTCTATTTTCTGTTAGTTTTAAAACATGATGTGATTTTTCTCAGTTGTTCAATTAATTAATCCATCTGGAATTTATTTCAACGATTAATTGGGACAATCTCTCTAAATTGCTACCTAAGACTATTCTTCCTGTACTTATTTGAAGATGCTTATCAAATGCAAAATCCTCACTGTTCAAGGATAATATTTTTTGAGATATTATGCTTGGTACTGCCTAGAGTCGGATTAGCCCATGGCTCTCATTTTTTTTTTTTTTAAAGATTTTATTTATTTACTTGACACAGAGAGAGAGAGATTACAAGTAGGCAGAGAGGCAGGCAGAGAGACAGGGAGAGGAGGAAGCAGGCTCCCTGCTGAGCAGAGAGCCCGATGCGGGCCTCGATCCCAGGACGCTGAGATCATGACCTGAGCCGAAAGCAGAGGCTTTAACCCACTGAGCCACCCAGGCGCCCAGCCCATGGCTCTCTTATGTTGAATGAATGGCATCCACAGCTTCATAGGGAGGGAAGAACCATCAAGAACGGGGGAGCTACTGTTTGGTGTTCCAGGGTATGTTGGGAAAGTTAAAAAAAAAGAAAGAAAGAAAGAAAGAAGGAAGGAAGGAAAGAAGGAAAGAAAGAAAGCAAAGCTGGAGGAGTTTCAGATAGCCCGAGCTCAGCGAGCTGATCAGAGGACAGATCACTGATCAGAGAGGAACTCGGAAAAAGACGGTAGTGAAGTTCCCACCACAGAGGAAGGGAAAAGCTCTCCCAGGGGCTAAGTGTGGGAGCTGGGTGTGAGAGGGAGGAGAGAGGGCGAAGGGTCACCTGAAGTGCTTGACTCCCTTCCTCACCCCAGGATGGAGCATTGACAAAAGGTGGGGCTGGCTGGAGGGGGGGAGAGAAAAATGACAACCAGATAGATTTGGAGGATCTGAGAATTTCAGGAGGCTGCTGTTCTGTGCAAGCTGGGAGGAGCTTGCGGAAACCACAGGCGAGGCTGGTGTTCTGTGCAAGCTGGGAGGAGCTTGCGGAAACCACAGGCCATGCAGAGAAAGGCTTTGCCAGTGGGATGCCCACTGACATGGTCCAGGATGGGGGACGTAGCAGTGACTGAGCCACGCCCCCTCCCCCAACCCCCTCCCCAGCTCGTCGAAGAGAACACAATCTACAAGTTTCTGGCACTCATGAAGAGTGGGATAGCTGACAGACCAGAAGAGACCTAAGTTCTAAATAAGGAGACTCAGAGTGGGACCCTCTTGTCACCAGAGGCAATAATAAGGGCCAGCGTATGGATGGCAGATGCCGCTATGTGGCCCATGCACCAGTTCAGGGCAGCTGCACCTTCGTCACCAAGCAGGATGGGGTTCTCAGGGGAAGCTACTGGGGACCAGGGTGTAGCTGAGCAACACCACTGTGCCCAGTATCACTTCCCGGAGGCCTGGTAAGGGGTGGCCCTTCTAAGCTGTTAGGACTTGACTGCTTTACCCACAGAAGTTCTGAAGATGAAAGAGGTTAAGTCACCATTAGTCATCGGTTGAAGTATCTTGCCAGGGTCTCCTGGTCCCTGCTATCAACAGAAGGTAGCACCCAGTGCGGAGAAAGGGGAACCCTCTTACACTGTTGCCCGAAATG
Source organism: Ailurus styani (assembly GCA_002007465.1). Classification (NCBI taxonomy): domain Eukaryota; kingdom Metazoa; phylum Chordata; class Mammalia; order Carnivora; family Ailuridae; genus Ailurus; species Ailurus styani. Next base: position 9,311,124 of record LNAC01000043.1, on the reverse strand, counting down.
CAAACTGGTGCAGCCACTCTGGAAAACAGTTTGGAGATTCCTCAAAATGTTAGAAATAGAGCTACCCTATGACCCAGCAATTGCACCCTAGGTATTTATCCACAGGATACAAACATAGTGCTTAGAAGGGACACCTGCACCCCAATGTTTATAGCAGCAATATCCACAACAGCCAAAATACGGAAAGAGCACAGATGTCCATCAACAGAAGACTGGATAAAGAAGATGTGGTGTATATATATATATATACAATGGAATATTACTCAGGCATCAAAAAGACTGGAATCTTGCCATTTGCAATGATGGAACAAGAGGGTATTATGCTAAGTGAAATAAGTCAGTCAGAGGAAGACAAATACCACATAATTTCATGTATATGTGGAATTTAAGAAACAAAACAGATGAACAAAGGGGAAAGGAAGGAAAAATAAAATAAGATGAAAACAGAGAGGGAGACAAACTGTAAGAGACTCTTAACTACAGGAAACAAACTGAGGGTTGCTGGAGGGAGGGGATGGGGGCGTGGGGTAACTGGGTGATGGGCAGTAAGGAGGGCACGTGATGCGATGAACACTGGGTGTTATGTGCAACTGATGAATCACCAAATTCTACCCCTGAAACTAATAATACACTATATGTTAGCTAAATTGAATTTAAATTTTAAAACTTTAAAAAAAAAGAAATTAGCATCCAGAAAAGAATGCAATTGTAAAACAAAAATTTTACTTTTATATTTTTGAATAATAAATATATTTTGAAATTACCACCACCACCACACACACTCACACATATACGCAGGAGGCCCTTTCTGAGATTTTGTTCCCGTATTGATTTAAAACATATCTTTAAAGTCAGAACAGAATCTAAGTGTGTTTGGGGCATGTTGTGTCCATAGGCGATGGAGAAGTAGATCTCCTTTCTTTTTTTTCCCTATTAATAGGTACAGTTGCGAATTCTTTATACCTTGTGTCGGAGGAACTCAAAACTTTCATGTATTGTCGACCTTGTGTGCGGCGAGGGGTGGCGGCGTGGGGAGTAGAGGAAGCCTGGTGCTGGGAGTCAATGCTGGAATGTGGGGCAGTTTGGGAAACACCGCCAGATTTGCCTCTAGAGAACCCCGCACGGCCTCCCTCCCGTTCCATATGCCCCGGGTTGCCGGGGCCAGTCCCCAGTTACACTGCTGTCCCAAACTGATAACTAAAAAATACCCCTTTCACTTTCCAAAGTGTCCTTGTCTGAATAATCAATTACACGGCGCCACAGTGGCCGTGCAGCCTTTCTGCCACAAGGGGGCAGCACATGCCCAGACTTGGGAAAGTACTGCAGGCTTGCGGGGGAGGGGGGCAGTTCCAGTGGTTGAGGTAAAGATGGCGGCCCTTTCTTTCACCCAGGACAGGACTGGAGTTACAGCACCAGACCCTGACATGAGGTCACCATAGGATGCAAGGACTTGTAAGTCTCTGTCCATCCCCTGCCACTGGGCAGGCGGCACAGCCGTATGGGTCAGCTGCAAGAGAAGCGGTCGTGGGGGCGGGGGGTAGCTCCGAGCGTGTGGAATTGGACCTTGCTCCAAGCGTGTCCTGTGCAATGCCCAGGGGAGGACCCTCTCCACTACCACTCTCTGAGATCCTCACCTATCCTCTATCCCAAGAGACACCAATCCTTGTGCGGAAGGAGAAGGTGCTTTGATGTGTCCAACAGGCTCATGAAGATGTTTGTTTTCCAGAGGATACGTTCATTCATTGTCTACCCTTTTCTTTTTTGCTCCTGTGATTGGGTGGAATTTTGTCTGCAAAAGAGGATAGGTTGAAGCTGTCACTCCCAGTCCCTCAGAATGGCCTCAAGTGAACATAGGGTCGTTAAAGAGACAATTTGTTGAGATGAAGCCATACGGGAGCCCTCAGTCCACATGGCTGGAGTATAGACTGGAGGCGTGCTGCCACAGGTCAAGGGAGGCTGGGGACACCAGAAACAAGGCTGAATTCTCTCTTAGAGGCTTCGGAGGCATCATGGCTCAGCCCACACCTGGACCTGGGACGTCCAGCTCCAGAGTTTCGAGACAATATATTTCTGCTGTTTTCAGCCACCCGGTCTGTGGTCCTTGGTAATAGCAGCCCTAGCAAACTCATGCTCTCCCTCTCACGCTTTTGCTGATCCCGAAGTAGTATTAGCATCTGCTGCTGCACATCGATCTTGTCATACACTTCACAGCCTACAACAATACCTATTTATGATCTCATGGTTTTCTTGGGTCAAGAGTCCCAGCAAGACTCAGCTGAGTTCTCTGCAAGTCTGCAATCGAGGTGTTGGCCATAGCTGGGTTCTCCCTGAGAGCTCATCTGGGGAATCACCCACTTTCAAGTTTACACGATTATGGGTAGGATTTGGGTCCTTGTGGGTTGCTGGACCGAGAGCCTCAGTTTCTTGCTGGCTGTAGGTCAAATGCCACCCTCATGTCCTTGCCACACAGCTCTCTCCACAGAGAGGCTTCCAACACGACATCTGGGCTCAGCAGAGCCAGCAAGGGAAAAAGTCTCCTTGCAAGGTGGGGGTTACAATCTTACGCATCTTCATCATGGAAGGGACCCCTCATCACCTTTGCTGTGCTCTATGGGTTAAAAGGAAGTCACAGCTCACCTCACCCTGAGGGAAAGGCATGAACATCCTGAGGGAGGGGGCTTAGGTGCCATGTTCTATAAGGATGGCAGACAACACCTTCCTGGGTTGGGTTTCCAGACTGAAATTTCAGGGGTTCAAGTCTGTGTGGTTCTCCCTGGTCACTGTCTCCTCATACACCCAAAAAATAAAAAATATTCTTTCCTCCCCATTCCCAAATGGGGAGTAACTTCCCAGTAGGCTGTGGGGTGACCCCCTTCCCAATTTTCTCCATTTCTCCCTGCTGCCAGTTGGACCATGGCATAGAAGGAAGCCCCTCACCCCTGGGGTAGGAGCAGAGCATGAAAGCTGAAAACAGGCTGGTCCAAGGCAAGGATAGGGCGTTTTTGTCCAGAATTTGATGGGTATTATCTTCTCGTGGGGATGAAATGAGCCACGGCTCATGCTTATCCACTTTTCCCTTGCTTCTGCTTCTGGGCTCAAGGTCAGTCCCACATTGTGGCAGGGACAAGGGACAGTGTTGTTCTGATTGTCCATGTCTTTATATTTTCTCCATCCTCCTTTGCAGTTAGCCTAGGGCCACAGAGTAGTTTAGGCCAAGTAGGTTTGCTGTGGTGCTCCTTGGATGATGAAACAGAAAGCCAGTGTGTCTTGTCCATTGCTTTCTCCCCCTGAGTCAGAAATCATGGAGGCCAAGTGCTGAAAGGGCAGTGTTGCTGGATGGAGGGAGCTTGGATTCTGACAGGGGACTGTCCTGAAAAGAAGAGTCCTCTGCCAACCCACATGGATGTACTTGCATGAGAAATAAAGTTTGGGTTGCTTTATCAACCCTCAGGTGCAATGTTGCGAAAAGCAGCTCAGCCCAGCACATGTGAAACATCCAGAACCTGGTCTGGGATCGAGAGACCTGCGAGATAATGACGTAGACTATGGATTCTGCTCTAGGCAATGTATAAGCCATGTGACCTTGGGCAACTTATTTCACCTCTGTGCCTCCGTTGCCACTCCTGTAAAACAGGGTCCTCCCAGGACCTTCTCATATGGCTTTTGTGAAGCGTAAATGAGTAAAACACGCAGAGCAGAGGACCCGTTCCTGGCTCACTATCTGTGTTATTGGCTGGCTTGCAGGTATGTGCTCAGGATACCAAGAAGGTGCTCCCTTTAACCTTTCCCCAACCTGTCAGCACAGGGCCATGGGGGCTTCTCCTTGGCCCAAATAAAGGACTTGGCCATCCACTTTCAAAACAAGTACCCACTTACATTCTTCCTTCTTTATCCAACTCCCTTCCTTGCAGGCATTCCCTTCCTTTGCGAGACACTAGGGGACACTTCATGCTCAGCACCCTCCAGCACTCCAGCTCGGGTTCTCACTCCCTCCAGATCACAGCCACAGGGGCCCAACAGGTGACTGAACTTGAACCTGGAACATATCTGAAGGAGATGGGCTTCTCACCCATCAGAACACCCAGCCAGCCAGCTCACACACTATCCAGACCTGGCCTGCACCACTTTCGTAGAACCCTCTTCTTTTCCTGCTGAATAGTTATCTGCATTTGTAATTTGTACTGCATTTGTACTTGTTTCTATGCTGATCAGGTTCATGTCTTTCTCCCACACCAGACTGGAAGCTCCATGAAGGGGGCACATACCTCTTTTGTTCACTATCCATTTCTGACACCTAGCATTCTCTCTGGTGTATTTCTTCTTCTTCTTTGTCTTCTTCTTTGTCTTCCTTTTTCTTCTTCTTTTTCTTCTTCTTCTTCTTCTTCTTCCTCTTCTTCTTCTTCTTTTTCTCCTTCTCCTTCTTCTCCTTCTCCTTCTTCTTCTTCTCCACATTTATTCATTTAGAACAAACTCAGAGAGAGAGAGAGAGTGAGCACAGGGAGGGACAGAGGGAGAGGGAGAGAGAATCCTTGGGCAGACTCCCCACTGCGCAAGAAGCCTGATGGGGATTGATCCCAGGCCCCCAAGATCATGACCTGAGTCAAAATCAAGAGTCAGCCACTCAACCAACTGAGGCACCCAGGGGGCGGGGGAAGGCCGTGGTGTATTTATTCTTGACGAATACTTGAGGACTCATTAAAGTCATCCCTCTATGTCTTCTCGTGGTCCCCTCCACCCGCCTACGCCCATACCCCCAGATATTAGCCTGACCTGCTACTCATCACTACCATCCCAACCTCATTACCTTCAATAATTGTCACAATTTCATAACAGGTTTTCGTTTTTTCCAAATGTTTACTCTCCAAAACATTTTGTCCACTCTACTGCTCTGCTCAAAAAACAACTGTTTTCAAGACATTCTGACAAACACACTTATCCAAGAGGGAGAAACTTAGGAGGAAAGGGTGAACTTCCTTGAGGCCCCAAGATTCTTATTTATACAGTGGGGATAGTAATACTGACTTGACGGATCATCGCAATGCTTAAATGAGATCATGGCAGGCATGGAGGCTGCCAGAAATGGACATTCATTAAAGGATAAATGTTTGCAGCAGTAATGTTATATGATTTTAACCCAAAGGAATTAAGACTATTTAGATGATCAAACAGAAGACTTTAGTGGACTAGTTCAAAGGCTAATGAAAGAAGGAGTAGATTTAACTTTATGTTTTTTTTCTAGAAGGTGTGGGTATTACCAGTAGGTAGGTATTAAAAGTTGTTAGATTTTTCTCAGCTAGGATTTTCTAAAAGTTTTTTTAAAAGACTTTATTTATTTATGTGTCAGAGAGAGAGAGCACAAGCAGGCAGAGTGGCAGGCAGAGGCAGAGGGAGAAGCAGGGTCCTTGCTGAGCAAGGAGCCCGATGCGGGACTCAATCCCAGGACCCTGGGATCATGACCTGAGCCAAAGGCAGCTGCTTAACCAACTGAGCCACTCAGGCATCCCCTCAGCTAAGATTTTCTAAAAATTGGAAATATTGGAAAATGGAATTGGCTTTGGTGAGCTCATAGGCACTGGAGGTAATCAACCGAAGGTAGCGTGCCTCTCTTTTACAGATGTCTTTGAAGATTTTGTGCATCAAGTAGAGACTTGACTTTGGTCACTTCTAAGTTCCCCTTACACTTTATAATCCCATGATGATTTGTGATTCTATGAGAATCATTTCCTAACTTTTTTGGTCCATGGGTCCATTCTCTCACTTTTTTGAGGTCTTATTTTCTGGAATATACATTTGTATTGATATTTGAGTTTTCAAGGTCCTTCCACAATGAAGTAATTAATTTCTGGAAGACATACCTTGTATTTGTGCCTTACTGCCCTCTCCCTAATGCACCCAGTGTTGTGTTGGGTAGTCCTTGGTTGCTCGATAAAGAATATCCAGAGGGGAAGGGGGCATCCAGACAGGTCTTGCTTTTAGAGAGCAAAGCTCCCATGCTGACGTAGTTGGAGCTGTAGGATTCCATCCCCTTCTCTCCTTCAAGATAAACCTCAGCTGCACACATTGAACACTGAGGAAGGAGAGAACCACAGGAACATTGGAGATTCTGTGCATCACTTTTGAAATATAAAGTGAGACTTCATCATTTTTCAAGGTGTCTTCCTATAGAAGTCATTAAAAAGAAAACTCACGTGAATGAAAGATTAAGGGTAATGATCTCTGAAGAAAACTTACCTTCTCAAATTAACTTTTTCACTGTAGAGCTTAAAAGGTGATAGTGTGAACAAACAGGCTTTATTTAGAATTTAAATAGGAGTGAAATCCCCCATCATTATGGAGCTGGTCCCACTGTCACAAATCTGAAGGCTAAATACATGAATATGTTTTGAATTTGCCCTTTGAGGACCTCCTTGTTATCAATTCCTGTGGGATTTCAGGCAGGTCAGGCAAGTCCCATAACAATCTCTCTGTAAAGGAAAGCTGAACCTGCCCTTTCTATTTCATACACACGAACAGGCTTACGTCCAAGGGGAATGAAGACATTTGTGGAGGAGATGGGGCCCCAGAACTTGGGATGGGACATCTAGGTGGTTGACCCCCCAAATGTTTTAACTCCCAGATTCTTCTAAATGCTCTGAGCCCGCAGAATTAGCCTGCCTGTCCCTATTAAGAGCTATCACTACTGTTTCTATTCCCAAACCCACCTTGCGTGAAGATAGTTCAAAGACCTCTCCTCTCCATTTCCCCTCCAGTAACTAGGTTTATAACTAGGATTAAGGCATAGGATAACCCAGTTGGGATGTTCTGGTCTTGGAAGAAGGATATTAAAAAGCAAGAAGCAACTGAATAAATTGAAGGATCTAATTGGTTCTATTTAATGATCCATGAACCAGGCAGCCTCCCATCTTAGAAGATAGAAAGGAACTCTGAGGAGTTGAACAAAATGGAAGACTTTATAGGCAGGAGGCGGGAAATGAAATTATTCTAGCAAAGAGTGAGCTGTTTCAGGCAAGGTCACCTTTCTTTGGGGGAAGTCAGGGATCTATCGAGCAGGCTACCTCACTAGTGATGACCAGGTAATTCTAGATTGATTGATTAAAGGTTGCATTCCTGAGAGAGACTGAAACTACAATTGTTAGGTGGTAAGTCTTAGTTTGTTGATGTGGGACTTGGCACAACTGACTCCATGTTAAGCCTTTGTTGTTGTTGTTGTTGTTAAATAAAAGGACTAGACGGCGAATGAGCTGTAAGTCCTACTCAGCAGGTACAGCAAGAGTCAGAGGAGTTCCTATGGTATTGGATTCTGAGAATGCTGGAGCAAGGGAGGCTGAAGCACAGGACACGATAGGGAAGAGTATATTGATTTGGGAAAGAATCCAGGGGTACAAGTTTTAATGCCTGGCAGGGACTTCAGGAGGTATATGACCGTGCTGTTCAAATGGCTCCTAGAAGTATGGAAAAAGCGATGACCCAAGAAATATGCAGTTGAAATGCCATAAATGCCCCGGGAGTCAGTGGAGGAAGAAATGAAGAGGCTCAGGAAGTGAGTGTGCTAGAGTGGATATACTGGAAGACCTGCCAGATGATTCTGTTCTATGGGAAAACTTGGGCAATGCATCATTCACAAAGCTAAAAGAAATGAGCTGGTGAGAAGAACACGAGCAGCATCAAAAACTCAACCAAGACTCTCTTCTACAAGCTGGGGCTGGAGGTAGGAGAGGTAGGTAGGGAGTTTGGCTTAGTGATACCAACGGTGATGATAGGTCCATAACTAAAAATGGCCAGATGGATGCAGTCATTACGATGAGCAACAGGGTCAGAGTGGCAGCCAAAGGGGCCTGACTCACAGACGGTAATGAGGATGATAACATGGTGTTCCTAGAGGCAAAACGGACACGTGGACAACAAAGCTGTTTCATAGTTTGTGCCATTAGAAGAAATTAAGGATGGATGACAAGGAGTCTAAAGGCAGTGGCCCCAATAACATGTCATAATCTCTTGCCCATTTTCTGGACCTGAGCCAGTTTTCAGACTCAGATTCAGCCAGACTCCAGGAGACAAAACCCTGCAACACCACAGCAGACAGACAAGTAATGATTCCATAAGTCCTTTCCAAAGGAACCCACAGTCATTTATTTGGGAAAATGTATACTGGAGAAGAGGGACTGCCAAGTGTTTTTTGTTAGAACACAGAGTCCAAGCTGACATGACACCCAAAGAACCAAAGCGTCATCACGGCGCCTTATTCTAAATAGTGGGGTATATGGGGGCCAGGTAATAAATAAAATCCTGGCGAAGGTCTGGCTTACAGTATGCCCACTGGGTCTGCAGATACTTCTAGTGGCCTAATGGTAATCTCTCTAGTCCCTGAATGAATAATTGGGGATGACATGCTTGTTAGTTGGATCATTGGGTCTTAGGCTTGTGCGATAAGAACTGTTGTACTGAGGAAGGTCAAGCGGCCCCACCCCCCAGCCAAGATAATAAATACAAACAATATCACAGGGTGGAGAGATTGTTGATATTAGTATCACACTTAAGGATCTAAAAGATGCCGAGTAGTAGTTCCCCTGATGTCTCATTCAATTCAATAATTAGTCTCTGCAGAAACCTAGTGGACCCTGGACGATGACTAAAATTAATGCAAACCCAATCAGATATTGGCCCCAATTCCAGACACTGTGTCCATTTATCTACTACAGCAGAATTGACATTGCCTTGGGCCCATAGTATGTAGCCTTCACTTGGTGAATGTATCCTTTGTTATTCCCTTCAGAGAAGAGGATGAGAGACCATTTGCATTTATAGGGGTAAATTACACATATATTTACAATTTCCCAGCAGTATGTTAACTCCCCTGCCCTCTGTCATAATACAGTCTAAAGGGATCTGGACCATCTGGGCATCCTGAAGGATGACACCTTGATCCATTATTTATTGATAATCTTACGCTAATCAGGTGTAAGATTCTTCTTCTTGTGTGAACAAGAAGACCCTAGCATGTTGGAGGCCTTAGGCACACATGCCTCAGGGGATGGGAGGTAAAACCTAGGAAGATCAGGGGACTGTCACATCAGTAATATTTTTAGGGGTCCAATGATCAGGGGGGTCCTGCCAGGAAACCTCATCCCAAGTAAAAGACATGATTCCATCTTGCACCTCCCACCACAAGGAAGGAAGCACATAGCCGGTGGGCATCTTGGGTTCTACCACACCCACCAAGACTGCTTTAGCCCATACCCTCAGTGGCATGAAAGGCTTAGCCAACCTTGAAAATAGAATGTCACTTATTTTACCAGCAAAATAAGTTTATTTGGAAATAGGAGAGAAATCACAATTCAGGACAAGCAAACTCTGGTGAATCATAGGCACATTCAAAGAGACAAAAGGAAGGTCAGCTTTTATTAGGTTTTAAGAGGCAATTGGGGAGGGTTGTTTTCAACAAAAGTTCACTGGAGAAGAAGTGTTGGATGCTGTGACAGGTTCTCATTGCCATATGGGGTAGTTGGTGCATTGTTGCTGGGGCGGGGAGGGATCTTCCTTCTTTATCTTAAAAGTAGGAGAGAAATTCCTATGTGAAACCTACCCTCCCTTGTCCAGATAATTCTTACCACCCAACCCCCACGTAAAGCCGGCTGCAATGTAATTGGTGCATGACAGCGCTCCCTTCAGGGCTTCCTGGCTCCATTTCAAATGAGTATTTCACCACTTCTACCTTTGAATGGGACCCAGAGCAGGGAAGGTCTCTGCCCCAGGTCCAGGCTGACAGTCAGTGGATCTGCCTTTTCTTATCAGAGGTGTAGGTGTTGGGGAGAGATACCGAATGGAGCTTACGGCAAGTCCCAGTGGGAGAATCACAACATAGTCACATAGTCCCCTGGAGTCCTTTGGCAAAGCCATGCCATGTGCAAGGGAGATTAACATGTCTTTTGAAAAACGACTCCTGGTGTGATCCTGGGTCCGGGCAGAGATGTAATCCCTGAACACACGACCCCAGTGAAGTGTGCATCTGCAACTGCCCATCATGAGCCGAGAGCTATTATAATAAGGTCAGGCCGGCCAGCAGTGGTTGATCGTGAATTGGAAAGGGTACAGCTGGGTCTGAGCACACGAAGGACGTGAGGGCACAAGCAAGCTGCGTGAGCAAGTAGCCCAGCCCCTCACTTCGGCTACACCATTGCATGAGTGTCTCCCCTCCCTCCGTTCACAAAGGGCCACATAGGAGCCTCCCTGATAAGCCACGTGACAGTGGAAGTCACAACCCAGGCTTCACTTATGGATGAGCTGGTTTAGTATGTGGGTTCACGGTGAAAGTGAACAGTTTAGTGTGTTACAAGAGGTGGCCTCGAAAAACAGTGGCCAGAGAAAGTCCTTCCAATCGGCAGGCTTTGGGTCGATGTTCTGCTGTGTGCGGAAGGAAAAAATGGCCTGATGTTAGAACAGATACAGAGGTCTGGATGGAGAGAGATGGAAAGAAGGGGTGGAGACACATGGGCAGATGTGGGAGTGGCGTGAAGTGCGAAGCTCTTTGAGTCACAGGCAGATGAAGCAGTTGATTCCCAAGCAGACAGAATGACTTGGCAATCTGACGTCAGCCCATTGTAGGCACTGGGCACCGAGGTGCTGGCACAAGGGACACATGAGGGACGGGGCTGTGCATGCTCTCCCACGGGCAGCACAGGCTCCTATGAACCAAGGCGGAGTTCGGCCTTGCTGCTCACCACCATCCAACCTGCCAGCAATAGAGCAGAGCACCTAGCCCCCCATCCAACACCATTTCTCGGTGGCAAGTTAATTACTGGGGACCCCTTCCATCCTGCAAGAACTCAGGATTCATTATCACAGGACAATGTTTATTCCAAATAGAGTCATCATGAAATGATTCCAACCAGTCAAAAATATATGTGTTCCAGTCCCCAAACTCATCACTCCAGAAAGATTGTGCTGAAAGCTATTGACCATGATTTCCTGCAGCCATCCATGCCAAGATCTCAAGCGATACCCCTGAGAACTAGGAAATGATCTCCCAGGATTCTTTCCTCTGAGCTTTTACCAGTGGTCTGTCCATGAACTTAAACCATCGCCACACTTGCCTGACTGCTTTCGAGAAGTCTTCTGTATTTGAAGGGCTGTGAATGTCGCTGGATTGCAATCTTTACTATCAGCTAAATGATGTACAGGTTGTAAACGCCTGCTGAACATCGTAATAAAATGATGACTTGTGCTATACAAATACTTTCTTCTCTTATCCTTTGGAGGAGTGACAAGTCTCATAGTTCACCTTCTTCTATGAATTTCTAAGTGATCAAGGCCTTCTAGTGGTGATCCAGGTGTTTTTACACAATGTTTTCTTCAGCATCTGGTTTTCACACCAGAACTTGAGTTAGGGAGGGGGAGAAGGGTTGTGTCTCTCTTGCTAATAACTAGGATAAAATCAAGTTTGCACGGACGCTTGGTAGCTCAGTCAGTTAAGCGTCTGACTCTCAGTTTCAGCTCAGGTGTGATCTCCGTGTTGTGAGATTGAGCCCTGAGTTGGGCTCCGTGCTCAGCGTGGAGTCTGCTTGAGATTCTCCCTCTCTCTCTTTGCCCCTCGTCCCACTCTCTTTCTCTCTCTTTCTAAAATAAATAAATAAAATCTTTTTAAAAAAGAAAAAAGAAAAAAGCTTGCATACGTAGGTACATCAAGAAGAAAACTTTGCAGTGACATGCAGTGGTCTTAATTTATTCATTAGAAAACCTGTTTTGGAGAGGGAAGAGATCAATACAGATTGTGTTATAGCACAAATGGCTTTCCTTGCCTTGGTTAGCTGGTTTCTGATTTTTACTTCAGTGTGTCTGTTTAGCAAACAAAATCCTTTGCTAAAATTGGGATTGGGGGATTGGAGGCAGAGGGCAGGGAGTGGGCAAAACTCTTCCCAGATCTGACATTTGGTCTCAGTATTATTTAGTTTCTTTCTGGATTCTGGGACCTGGAATCAGAAGGTCACAGTTTCATAAACCTACGTAAGGAGGCTTCCCATGGCTTTGTGCTGGGGAAAAGAATTCAGTTACTCAAGAGGAGTAGCCAGTACAGAGTTTTCTCTCCCATAAAGCTTCAGGGAGGGAGTCACTGTGGCTCCTGGTCAGTGTTCTGAAAACTGGCCCAATGCTTTAGAACTAACTGGACTTTACAATGGTTTATGTCTTTAGTATTCAAAAAGTCTCCAAAATATTCCAAAGGAGATAAACTAGAAAAATATCCTTAAGGATGAAAAATGACTGCATGGTGTATAAAACAATATGATTTGACAGATAATTATTTTAAAATACAGGATCAATCCAGACATGTCTTCAGAGAAATTGATTTATTTTTAATCTTTCAAATGTCAAAATGATCAAATGGCAGAAAAAGAAAGAAAGAAAGAAAGAGAGAGAGAAAGAAAAGAGAAAAGAAGAAAAGAAAAAAGAAAGGAAGGAAGAAAGAGGAAAAAAGAAAGTAGCAGACCACTGAATAGACGAAAACTGTCAGAAAGACATTTTTTGAGGCTTTGATCATTAAAAGACACCTGCTTTCTGTTGCTGTGAGCTAACCTATTAATATCATCGGCTGAAACTTCCTGAGAATTTGCTTCATGCAGGGAGCTTTAAGTTAAATGGATTGTCACACTTAATCCACAAAATAACTTTATGAGGTAGGTGCTATTATCTCTTGTTTTCAGATGAGGGGAACAAGGAGTAAAGCAGTTAAGTAATCTGGCCCATATCACTTTTCCAGTAAAAAGTAGGGCTGGGATATTAACTTGGAAGGAGTCTTAACTCCAAAGTCTATGTGATCAAACCATAATGCTGTACAGCTCCCAGAGGAGCTGGGAATGGAGAATCTAGCCAGAATCTCTACCACCATTCAATTCTGGGGATAAGCAGGCCCACCATGTACAGTGCTTCAGGTTGTGCACTGCTTAAGTATGCCACAGCTAAGGGAATGCCATTTCCATTGTAGATGTCTTCTAACTTATATGAGAGGCTGTAGGTATTTGTGAAGATCTGGACCTTTTAACCAAGTCCTGGGATAGTGGCACACACCACTGTGCACTCAGAAACTGGCACACACACTTGAGACCACCTTGTCCCAGCCACACTCCAGATAGCCAACAGTATTGTTTCATTGACACAGTTCCTACCCACAGTCTGTCTTAAAATCTGGGTGTGTTTTTTTTTAAGATTTTATTTATTTATTTATTTGACACAGAGAGAGAGAGAGATCAAAAATAGGCAGAGAGGCAGGCAGAGAGAGGAGGAAGCAGGCTCCCCGCTAAGCAGGGAGACTGATGCACGGCTTGATCCCAGGACCCTGAGATCATGACCTGAACTGAAGGCAGAGGCTTAACCCACTGAGCCACCCAGGCGCCCCCACATCTCGGGGTTTTGCATAGACAATGCAAGGGGAATGCATAGACAACAGATGTTGCTATATATGGTTATTGTGCAACAATATATCAACAGCCTTGATTTTTCTGAAGAAGAAGTGCCCTTTCTAATTGGCCCAAGGGTGCTACGGTGTCTATCAGGGGCCCTGGTGAAAGTCCTTCACTCGAGTCCACAGAACCTCCATCCCTTGGAGCTCCTTAGTTGTCATTTCGATGTCAGTTTAAAACCAACAGTGGAAGGCATTACGTCTTTTCTGAGGAAGAGAACCCAACCATGGCATATCTTCCAAAGCAAAATGTTGGGCTATTTTAAAGCAAGTTGTCCTCCAGGAAAACACACTGGTCAGGGCTCTTTTTCCATGGAAATCATCCCATTTCCTGTATTGTACTTCGTCTGGAGCTTGAATTAGGGGCTACCAGGCGGGCAGTTGACCTGGAGTCCGTGACCCACACTGGTTCTCCTGGCAGCTGGGAGAAGGCACCGGCTGCCCAGCCAGACTACAGGGGAATTCCTCCCCTGAATTTTCTCCCCTCCCCGGATTGCTACACTGCTTATCCTGAAGTGGTCAGCTAAACTGGGGCATCCTGAGAGATCTGGGGTCTGGGACTGGAGGGAAATGAGAGATGGAAGAATGTGGATCCTTGACGTCACTGTCACCACCCCTGGAAAATTCTTCAAGAGTAAGTGACAGTGAGGACCACAAGGAACCAAGACCTGCTCCTTCCAGGACTAGCAGCCAGGGCGCGGAATGTAGTGACTTGCTGCAGGGCGAAGAGGAAAGAGACAGAGCTCCATCTTGCACTTGGAGTTTCTTGGAGCTCCAGCTGCTTTTCAGCCCTCCAGGGCTGCCTTCTCCATCTCAAGGTTATAGAAAAGAAGCTAGAAGGTGTTCAAACACCAGCATCTCAAAAACACAGAGAATAAAAAGAAAAGTCCGGGTGGATTTTGTCTCTGGACTGAGATGGCTGGAGGAGCCTCAGCTAAGCCAGGAGGACAGGTGAGATTCGGCTTTCTCCCCAGGAGCTGGGTTCTTGTCTCCCTTGGGCTCGGTGGGGGGGGGGGGGGGGGGGGGGGGNCAGGGTGCATTCAGGGGCCCTTCCCAGACCAGGCTGGGTTTGTGCCCAGGAGGCCAGGGAAGGACCATGGGGTTCAGCCCACAGAATCTCCCTCCTGTCTCCCCACTCTCCTCCTCACCTCGACTCTCCCTCCCACCAGAGTGCATGATTCCTTTGAGGACCTGAGTCATGTGGAGCCAACAAATGTAAGGAAGAGAAGGAGACCTGGAGACCACACAAAGCTCTTCTGTGTAGTGGACAAGGAAGCCTTTGCTCTAGGTCATTCCATCAGCCGTGGACAAAGCAAAGGCTCTTGAGTCCCGGTTCCACGCACGTCCCTCTACACCACGAGGGCTCTTTTGCTTTCGTGTCTGCTGCCCCAGGGGTAGGGAATAGGGGGGAAGTGGGCCTCAGGGGGCGGTAGGGATTTGGGGAGTCATGCACCAGCCTGTGCTGGAGGTGAGGTGGATGCCCTTCCCAGCAGGACGGAGGGAGGAAAGCACCCCGCCCCCACGTGGCCCTCATCCCCTAAAATGCTGTGCATTATTACAGAGGCCCATAGCCCCAGGCTGCTGAGCCGTGGCTCCCTGTATCCCGGAGAAAGGTTTCCTGAAGGTCACTGGCGGGGTAGCTGGTTTGGAGACATTTCCTCGAATATTATCCTTTCAGCCTCCAATCGAGGCTGATAAGTCCCGGGAGACCTTTTATCTCACACTCTGCGCTTCCTCACTGCCCCTGGGGATGAGGTGGCTTTCGCTCCCGAGCCTAGAGATTGCTGCGCCAGGGCACTTCGGAGGAACTGGGTGGTGTGGTGCCGAGACTTTGACCTCAGCGTGGGCCTGTCAGCACCTAGTGCCCTAGAAAAACAAGCCCCGAGGAACCTGGGCTTGGTGGACATTAAACAAACAGCAGATTAGGCACAGGCACACCTGGGAGAGCCTCCAGGTGGAGGCGGGCAGCCAGCAGCTCTGGACGCAGGGAGGGCCCAGGCGGCCATGGTGGCGCCCAAGGCAGGGGCATCGAAGAGGGCATGAAGGAGGCGTGAGGAGCCGGAGGACTCTTCCAGCCTCTTCCAGTCTCCGGGCCCACCTGGGTTGAGCAGGCCAAGGCTTTAGGGGAGATGGCTGGGCGGAGCCAAGCTGAGGGGACCGTTCGCAGCTAGGGGGCAAACCATGGATTAGCCCAGTCTCCCGTCCTCTACTCTCTCTTCCCTTGCCCTTCCTTCCCTCTCCCCCGTCTCCTTCTGGCCTCCCCCATTCTCTTTTCTCCTCCTTTAGCCGATGTCCCAGCCTGCCCAGGGGCCTTGTGTGACTTAGCCTAGTTAGGTAAGGGTGGGGGCTGAGGGTCTCCGGCCCCTGGGCCAGACCATTGACGGTCTGCACCTGTTCTCAACGTTAGTGAGGTAGGGATTAGAGGGGGAGGGAGACTATAATGGCTAACTAGATTGCTCTTTTTTCTTTTCTTTTATCTCGTTTTTAAAATTTTTATGTCCTAAGAACTGCAGGCAGTAGATAGATTTAAAGCACAGATTTTGAATCAACCCAAAAGCATCCATGAAACCCTAAAAGGGGATACAAATGAAGTATAACACACAGTCTCTGTCTTTATAATCAACAAGCAATAAAAGGTAGAGTGGGGATCAGGATGGTGTCTATTCCGAGAGCGGTTGGTCCTCGCTCCGGCACCATGCCTCGTCCTGTCCCAGAGCCTGGGGCTAGAGCGATGACACACAAAGTCCCCCCCAGGCCTGCAGGAGTAGGGGTAGATCAGTGTGGACTGGAGGACAGGGAGGGCTTTCCAGAAGCTGTGGAGAAGAAAGAGAATAAGACCCTTGAGTCCTCGTTATGGCCCGGAGGCACCCCCCCCCCACAAAAACAGAAAGTTTCCCTTGAAGGAATCAGTTCTCTTTCTGCAGAAAAAGAAGGGGTAAGGAGGGAAGGGGGAGGGAGCTACTCTGTACTCAGCACACTGCCAGCACTTCTAACACAATCTAGCTTCAGTTGTGCAACAACCCCTGACGCATGTGCTCGTTCCCCCGGGGAGGAAACTGACTCCCAAGGCCCCACGGCTCCCGCCTACGTTTAAACTTCAAACGTGTTGTCTTTCCGTGACACAAGGTCCCCCCAGAGTCAGAGCTCCGCCCTGGCTGGTGGGGGCAGGGACTGGGATCCTCTAGAGGGACTTCCAACTCTTCTGAACACAGAAACCCAAGGGTAGGGACGTGTCCGCCCTGGTGGTGGTGGCCCGGGCCAAACAGGCGGGCTTGGGGTGGGAGACCGGTCCTGTTTCTCTCAAGGAGGGCAGTTCCAGAGCTGCTCTGGGTGAGAGACAGCCCATCCAGCCACAACCCGGAGCACACGGAGGTCCTCAAGGGAGAAAGGGCTCGCCCCCGGGTCTCCCTGCAGGTCACCTCAGCTTCTCACCTGCCCCCTCAGGTTTCCTCAACTACAGTATTTTTTGCAGGTCGCCATCCAGAGGGCAGGATGGAAAATGCCCATCCTCCTCACGTTGCTCCTCTTGCAAGGTGAGTCCCAAACACAGCCCAGATGAGGAGCTCGCAGAAGGAGCCCTGTGCCTTCCAGGCTGCGGAGATTGCTGGTTCAGCGCTGCCTCCCCGCCTCGGGCTTTCTACCCCTGGGTTTCTCTCCCCGGATCCCGGGCCATGCAGTGCGTCCAGGGGAGGGTCAGGTCTGCATCCAGGGGGAATGAGAGAGGCAGGAGCTCACAGGAGAGAGCCGATGCCTGCCTTGCTCATTTCTAGAATATTCACTGTTCTGACATCCCCAGGGTCTCTGCTCTCTTCCCTTCAAGCTGATGACTGAAAGTTGGCTGCATTTCCAAGATGAGGGTTCCAGGGCACAGAAGGGGCACTTCTTATTCTCCCTTATTCCGAAAACACTCAATGCCAGGCCCAGGACTCGGGGCTAGGGCAGATCTGCCCTCCTCAAAAGTGTTCAGAGTCTACAAAGAAACTGGATGGGTAGATAAAATTTGCATCTCTGCATCTACTGATTTAGTCAACACATGTTTATGGAGGGCTGACCACGTGCCAGTCACAAGGGACAGGTGGATGGGGGACAGAGTCCTTGCCTCATAGGTCCTGGCAGGCTGGCGTGGTGAGGCTGGCCAGGTACAGATCGGGCTCAAATGACGCACGGCCCCCTCTCTGTGCTGCGGTGTCTAGATTTTACTCTGATGGTGATGGGGAACTATTGAGAAATGTGCTGAGTATGTGCCCAGAGGGTCTGGTACTAGAACTTGGTCCTGAGTAGATACTGAGCAAATCATCATTGAATGAATGAAAGAAAATGCTCTGGTAATACCAAAAAAAAAAAAAAAAAAGATGAATAATTGTGTTTGGCTTCTAAACCTATCAGAATTTTAATGAACCAAATGTTCATTTTGAGCAAGAACTCTGTCCTATAATCATACCACCTCTTTATTTGAACCTCCCGTTAGCCCTTTTTAAAAAAAAATTTTCAATAGAAGCAGACATCCCCTGCCCCCAAGCGAAAACTCAGGCAGGCCCATGATTTTTCTAACATATTAATGTAGGTAAGCACACTCAATTCCCTTAAGTCTCAAATGCTGAAGTTGATACTTTTAAGGGCGCAGTTAAATATTTTGGTCAGCGCTTGAGTCTTCCTTCAAAGATATGTCCCCTCATCCACCCAAGGCCTGTGGTCAGGAAGACGCACAGGGGTGTGGTGGCCCCCTCTTCTGTTCCTCTCTTCCCTCTCCTCCCCATGCTGGCAACTAGCATGTGGGGCCCCAGCTGGGTCACACAGCCTAACGGAGGTGAGGCAGAAGGCAGGGAACTCTTACTGGATTGGGTGGCAAGGAGTTTAGAGCAGGCTTTTCCTCTCGTGGTTGTATTTGTGAGCTAAGATGGTCCACTGATGGTCCATCTCCTCCCTTTGCCCAGGTTCTGCTTTGACCCCTCCACACAGAAGACCCAGTCTCAGATGCCAGTGGAGTGGTCCTCTCCCCTCCAGGCCCCACCTCCGGGCCAACGAGACACTCATTCCTTTCTCACCCCTATGCCGGATGGAGGAGACAGCCACCGCAGGTGCAACCGCTCTCCCTCCGTCCTGCCTCAGACCTCCTGCGATCGCTCAGACCCAGTTGGTCTCCAGTCCGTGGGCTCCCTCCATCTGTAGTCCTGCGATCGCTCAGACCCAGTTGGTCTCCAGTCCGTGGGCTCCCTCCATCTGTAGTCCTGCGATCGCTCAGACCCAGTTGGTCTCCAGTCCGTGGGCTCCCTCCATCTGTAGTCCTGCGATCGCTCAGACCCAGTTGGTCTCCAGTCCGTGGGCTCCCTCCATCTGTAGTCCTGCGATCGCTCAGACCCAGTTGGTCTCCAGTCCGTGGGCTCCCTCCATCTGTAGTCCTGCGATCGCTCAGACCCAGTTGGTCTCCAGTCCGTGGGCTCCCTCCATCTGTAGTCCTGCGATCGCTCAGACCCAGTTGGTCTCCAGTCCGTGGGCTCCCTCCATCTGTAGTCCTGCGATCGCTCAGACCCAGTTGGTCTCCAGTCCGTGGGCTCCCTCCATCTGTAGTCCTGCGATCGCTCAGACCCAGTTGGTCTCCAGTCCGTGGGCTCCCTCCATCTGTAGTCCTGCGATCGCTCAGACCCAGTTGGTCTCCAGTCCGTGGGCTCCCTCCATCTGTAGTCCTGCGATCGCTCAGACCCAGTTGGTCTCCAGTCCGTGGGCTCCCTCCATCTGTAGTCCTGTGATCGTTCAGACCCAGTTGGTCTCCAGTCTGTGGGCTCCCTCCATCTGTAGTNGACCTCCTGCGATCGCTCAGACCCAGTTGGTCTCCAGTCCGTGGGCTCCCTCCATCTGTAGTCCTGCGATCGCTCAGACCCAGTTGGTCTCCAGTCCATGGGCTCCCTCCATCTGCAGGCCCCCCTCGCTCCTCCCCAGGGGAAGCCAGAGCCACAGACGACTGCAGGGAAATGATGGGGGAGTGAGTGCAGCCTCCCCCCCACTGAAGGGCTGAGAATATGCATCAGGAAACCCAAGAGGGCACCGCCTTCATCCTAAAATGCTAGCCCATACCAAACAGATTCTCAATTATATATGATATAATCTATATACAACTTAATTATATATAACTAAGAGCTACTGATCAGTAATTCACTGAATGAGTTCTCAAGGGCAAGTAAAATTTGGTATTAATAAAAGAAAAAATGTTTATCGCAAGAGCTCATTCAGGATTCTTAATCAGCCTTCTCCTGTGAGGTCAGACTCCCCCATTCTGCCAATGAATGGGGCAGAGAGCCTCTCATATGTGCCACGTGTAGATTGCAAGAATTCCTGAGAACTAGGGTATGAACAAGATAAGTTGCCATTTACTTTGTTAATAGTGACATGGTTGGTGGCATATCATTTAATTAAACCTATGGTGAGCACCGCTATGGTCCTAACACTTATGGCCTTGAGTCTTCCTATAATTAGACCTCAAAACATGCAACAGGCAGGCCGGCTTCATGAGCATGTGCCCTGGGCAGTCACAGGGTCCCATACTCAGAAGGGGCTTGGTTTAATGCTCCCCTATCACCACAGAGAACAGGGCTGAATGGCCTCTGGACAAGGGGTTCTGCACTTTCATTTTGCACTGGGCTTTGCCATTCTAGAGCCAGTTCTGGCAACGGGATACTAAACTTGGATACTAACCTGAGTTAGTCTTGGGGCGCCTGGGTGGCTCAGTCGGTTGAGTGTCTGTGTTCGGCTCAGGTCATGATCCCAGTGTCTTGGGATGGAGCCCTGTGTCAGGCTCCCTGCTCAGCGGAGAGTCTGTTTCTCCCTCTCCTCCTGCCCCTCCCCTGCTTGCGTGCGCTTGCACGCTCTCTCTCTCTTTTTCTCTCTGTCAAATAAATAAATAAATCTTTAAAAACAAGCAAAAAACCTGGAACCTTCTAGGCTTCAGAGGGCCCTAAAGACATAGAACAAATTGATAGATGCCAGGCGCTCATGTCCTAAAGCAAGATGTTTAAGCGCCTGCGCAGGACCGTGGAGAGACCGCCGAGCGGCTGTGCCAGCAACAGCCCCCCACGCAGCCATCTGAAGAATCAGGAGAGGGTAGCTGGTTTGGAGAGAGGTGTCAGTGTGTTGGGCTCGACTCCACCTGCCCCGGCGGACAGGAACGATCACTCCTCCCTCACGTTCACTCGAATAAGAGAAGGAACTTGTAGAAAGCCACTCGCCAAGCTGTCCCACATCCCAGCTTCTCCTGACAGCAGGACCAAAGTGTGCTTCCTGTGACCAAATGTGGGACCTACAGAAAGGAGCTGGCCTGGGGACTCCACCACAAAGGCCACCCAGAAGGGACCGTGACCACAAAAAGAAGGGCAGGTAGCCTGAAGTCATAGGGGTGGTGTTGGAGGAGGCACGAGGAGCCCCAGGAGAGGCAGTTCTTACACGGAAGGAACTGCAGCCAGAGGGCCTGGAACGGTCTGGGAGGCCAAAGTTCTAGGAAGAGCTCTGGACATCCCTTGTGCCTGGAAAGCATGCAAACACACCACAAGCCTCCCCCGCCCCCACCTTCCCCTCTGCCGCTCCACAGGCAATCCCGAGGGGCCTGAACAGAAGTTTTGAAGAGAGGAAGGAGTAGAGCAAAGACACTGGAGCTCCAGTCGGTCACTGGACTGGACTGGATATATAGTTTTTGACCAGACTGCACTTTTCCCTATCTAAGTGAGACTGTGAAAGTTACTGTACCTGAGATTCTGCCTGAGATTTATCAAGGAACTCAGCCCGTATGAAGAGACAGGGCAAGAACAAGCTTTGTTTCTGCCTGCACCAGGTCAAGTTCACGGCACTCAGTAAACAGGCCGTGAACGCCTTCAAGCATGATGTACGCCCGTTGCCAAAGCAGACATAGTCACGGTATTGTTCATCTGTGGTTTGATGGTGTATGTGGCTGTTTGTATTTCTACAGAAAAGCGCCCGGTGTGAGCATTTTTCAACTACCGGTCTGGGGATGGACCCACTATGTGGACCAGGATTCTTGCGTTTAGGGCCCCCTTCCCTCTCAGGGGAAAGCACACTACTCTGTCCTCATCTACGTACCATCCCTCTTGTGTATTCCAGCAAACCAACCACAGCCCCTTCCGCCAGATGCTGACCTGGGCTCCGGATGCACTCATGTGAGAACGTTGGGCACATGACGGGCGCTAGCTGGGTAGTTGCTAAGAGTGTTCTTGCCTTTCTTTTCTTTCTTTCTTTTTTTTTTTTTTTTTAAGATTTTATCTATTTATTTGACACAGAGAGAGAGATCAGATCACAAGTAGGCAGAGAGGCAGGCAGAGAGAGAGGAGGAAGCAGGCTCCCCGCTGAGCAGGGAGCCCGATGCAGGCCTCCATCCCAGGACCCTGAGATTATGACCTGAGCCGAAGGCAGAGGCTTTAACCCACTGAGCCACCCAGGGGCCCCACACGAAGGCATTTTCTGACCTGTTCCCTAATTCTAGCTGAGTTTGGAGCTTGTAACTCCCCAAACAGTGATTATCCCCAACGCTCCCCTTCCTTTGACTTTTCTGCGCCCTCTCCCCGCAGCTGCCAGTGCACTGAAGGGCCCGAGGCTGGTGTCTGGGGAGCGTGGGGGAGCTGTCACCATCCGCTGCCATTACGCCCCCTTGTCCATCAACAAGTACGAGAGGAAGTACTGGTGCCGCCTCAGTCCCGTGACGCGGGTCTGCCACACCGTCGTGTCCACCACCAACTACACTCACCTCGGCTACCGCGGCCGCGTGGCCCTCGCGGACTTCCCGCAGGGAGGCTTGTTCGTGGTGACGCTGTCCCAGCTGTCGCTGGATGATGCGGGGCGCTATCGCTGTGGCATTGGGAACAGAAACAACATGTTCTTCTTCAGCATGAACCTGACCGTGGCCGCAGGTACGGGCTGGTGGCTAGTGGGTCATGTTTGGTGAAGTGAATGCCGGGAGGGAGGAGGTGCAGGAGCAGATCGACAGGTCCAGGTGGGGTTTAAGCTTGGAGGGGGCTGATGAGCAAAAGCAGGGGGTAAAGCAAGGACTTTAGGAAGTCGGCTTTCATTTCAGAAAGCAATTACCTTCAGAAGGAAGGTAGATATTCAGAAAACTGCCTAAATGAAGACAGGCCAGCTGTCCCACTCCCATTCCCCCAAGTTTTGTGGTCTGTATATTTGGAGAGGACTCCAAGAAGGGGCCAAATTGAAACATGTGGCTTCTTCAGCTCACGAAGTCTCTTTGTTCAGACAAGGAGAGCAGGTAAGATACTCAGGACAGAAATGGTTCTTCCTGAGACCGAGCCCCTCAGCAGACATCTGGCAAACTACCAGGTCAATGCTCTGCATGGCACATTCCAGAGACATGACCTGGAATTGGGCGCCCAGAGTCCATGGAAGGGTGCCCAGGCAGTGGCCGGCCAGGAGAGGTGGCGTGTCAGGGAGCAGGCAGAGCCTGGCATTGCATGTGTCCATTTAGAGGTTGCTCGAACCATCTGCTGAGATTGCCTGCTCTGTCTGAGGAGCAGTACGTGGTGGACTGTGAGAAAGGGGCCAGCATGGGAGTGCGGGACGGCTCAGTAGAGAGTATGTGGGAAAAAAACAAGGATAAAGGACCATAGGATGTCAATATGTGCAACAGGCTCGAGAATGCTCCTGGTTATCCCTAATTTTTATTTTTTCCAACATACTGAGCAAAGATTGTGTTGCTTAGTGAGGTCATAGTCCTTGGAACAAGCACATTAGCCTGGCATCCTTTGCTAAATCCTGCAGGTAGCCAGGGTAGCCTTCCCACATGGTCTTCCTCTGCCATTCACAGATCCTTCCAGAACCAACCCCATGGCCACTCCAGCTGCCGGTGAGCTCGTCATGAGATCCTTTGGAGCAGTATCACCAGCGGCCAACAGACGGACCTCAGGAACCACCCAAGCTGTAGAAAGACAGGGGACCAGATGGGACAGAGTTGCTCTGACTCCAGGAACCAACAAAACGAGAGCATCAGCTGAGGGAAGGCAGACCCCAGGAACAACTGAGGCAGTAGCTCTAGGGACAGCCAGCCAGGGAGAGGGTTCTGTCTGGGCAACGGTCCCCATTCCAGAGAGTCCAGCTTCAACAATCGGAGGCGTATCCAGTACAACAGAAGGTGTTCGGGCGTGGGACACCATAGGCTCAGTAGCGAATAGTGCTATGCCCAGCGAGGAAGGGAGGGAGACAACTGCTGAGGCCAGTGGGCCACCGGAAGAAACAGACAGGGTCAGAACAGCTCGGGATGTCACTGAGAAGGTCCTAGGCACCAGTAGGCCATCAACTCTGATCTCAGAAAAATGGGTGCAGGAAATCCTGCAGGAAATGACAACTGTTTCTAAGCCACAAGCCCTGGGCTCCAATGACGGAACCACCCCAGCTGTGGGTGTGTGGACCCCAGGGCCCACCAGCGCAGAGATGGCACCTGAGGAGGGAGCCACCGAAGGGGACGTAGACGTGCCTGCTGGACACAGCGATCCCCAAGCCACACGGAGCCAGGACCCAGCTGCTGGGCCCATGAGGCCCTTGGGCAAGGGGCCCTCCATGATGAGGTAAACTCCTAGACCCTCGTCTTGGCTGGGGCTCCGTATCTGCCCCGCTCCCGGCATGCTCCTCCACTCCCACTCCATCTGCTCACTCTCTCTTTGTAACCCCAGGACAGCGAAGGGCAAGGACCATAAAAACCACACACCCTCCCTTGTTCAAGAGTCCTTGCTAAGAAACCCGGAGTATTTTCATGTAAAATTCTAAACATTAGGAAAACAGAATATTTAGGTGGAACCTTTGGGACTTTTTTTTTTTTAAAGATGAGGAACAAAAGCTCTAGAGAGGGGAGGTACTTGCTGAAGCCACAAGGAAAGATTGTGGCAGAGCCAAATGCCCAGGGTAGATGCCGTGACTCACTCAGTCCTCTTTCCCACTGTGGCCCCCAGCGGGGCCCACACACGGGCAGTGCAGTAGGGACCAGGATTCAGGGCTTGGGAACCTGAAGGCGGGGTTCTGGTCCCAGCCCTGCTACTAACCTGCTGTGGGAATGAAGGCAGCCGACTTCCCTCACCTCAGCTTCTCACCTGTAAAGTGAGGGGCGAGGGCCACATGCCCTTCAGTCTCCTGTCCAGCTCCAACCCTCCCTCCCTGTGCTCTTTCCCTCCGCCCACTGGCTACTTCCACTCCAGCGCTTCTCCAGGAGAGAAAAACATCTCTCGGATCCTGATTCCCGTCTCTACGGTGCTCTGCCCCCTGACACTTGTGGCTCTTGGCCTATTGCAAAAGAAGCTCCGGAGAAAGGAGATGAGTGAGTTGAGCTGAAGTAGCCCCGAGGCTGGGGAGGGAGTCTCGGTTCTGATCGAACACCCTCAGGACTGGGTGTGGTCGGAGTTGGTGCCAAGACCTCTAGAAATGCTAGGTTCTAGCCTGAGCCATTTAACCGCTCCTGGCCTTGGATTATCAATGGGAGGGGAGAATCAGTGATGCCTCAGTGACATCCCAGAGCTGAAGGAGAGGCTCTTCAGAGGATGGCACGACAGATGTTCTCCGCAGGGACGCGAACCACAGGACCAGTCCCGGCGCGGTCACAGGAGTGCTGGGACCAGAGGTGGGGGCAAGCACGCTTGTTTCCTCTCCATGGCCTGGCTGAGAGTCTTGTCCAGCCCATGTTTAAATACTCCTAAAATGAGTGCTCCATGGCGGTTAGCTCTGAGGAAGAGACGGTGAGATTTGTGGGAGCAAATTTGTGGAAGAGGCTAAGAGGCTCACACCCAGGACCCCAAAGGCCTGGCCCAGTCCTTTTCAGTCGAAGGGCTCCACTGCAATTCTTCCGTGTCAGGACATTCCCAGCGTCTTGTGGGGGTTGGGGGTTGGGTTTCTCAGGGAATCAAATTCAGTCCCCCGTCCCCTCACAGCATGCTCTGTGTCTGTGCAGCTCAGGAGGCAAAAAAGACAGCAGCAGTCACCTTGATTCAGATGACACATCTCCCGGAACTGAGCCTCCAGCCAGACCAGCTGCCCCACGTGGAAAGGAATACCCTCCGGAATGACTGTCCCCGCCAGGCCAGCCCGACTGTCTCGGAGACGCACCCTGGACCCCGAGGAGTAGAAGCATAAGATGCTCAGTCACCGTGGAAAGAGCACCAGGACCAAGCACCGTAGGTTCAGCCTTTCCTCCTCCTTCCTCCACCTGTACGGAGGGGAGCTAATGGAGCAGGCACCCCATCCAGCGAAGCAGAGTCTGGCCACCCTTGGGCCCAGGAAGGTCAACCATTTCCCACGCAGCCGAAGGTGATGCATGACTCCGAGAAGCCTTCAAGAAAGCATTGATTGAACCCCGGTGGAGGTCACCTAGGAAAGTGTGGCATTTCCCTTCCTGGGTGTGTGAAAATATAAGAGGCTTGCAAGTGCTATAACTTTCAGCCATTGTTCCTTGCCCTTGCTAGCTGCCCCCTTTGCTGAAATCTGTTAGCGCCCAGCCTGCTGCACACAGTCCATCATATTGACGTACACGAGGCTTGCCTTCTCAAGTACATTCTAAGCTCTGTAGGGCAGCAATCATGTTAGATTCACCTCACTAAGCCCCCAGAGAACTTCCAACTCAGTGGGGCTCCTAATAAACATTTGTGATCGAAATGCCAACTGGACGGCATGGGCTCAGGGGCCCCTGAGATGCTGAGTCGCCTTCACCTGGGAGGCCCCCCCCAGTGGCCGGTGCTTTCTGCATAGAAACCAACAAGAGCAACCCCTAACCCTCACATCACCCCTCCCCATCCAGACCCACACTCATTACGCCATAGACCTTTTGACCCAGGCAAGATTTTCTGGGATTTTCCTGAACTCATGGGTGAGGAGGGTATTTTTCAGTAGATTCTCACCTTCTTCATAAAGCTCCTCTTGTTCAATTTCTTATAAATCTTTAATATCAAGAGGACTGCTGACGAAGCTGGGAAATGGTCATTTTAAGGGGAGGGTGGTGTTAACAGAGAAGGCGGCCAGAAGGAATTTTATGTGGATTCTGCTGTATAAACACTTCGTTCCGTGTTTATCGGGGAACTTTCACTCCATCCTTGGTCTCACTGTCTTTTCAGGGATCACATCTACGCTTTTATTCTGCCAAATCTGTTAGCCAGCTGTCTGAACTTCATGTTTGGGCAAAGCAACCTTTGAGCAGTGGGAAAGAATGAGAGGAAAGACTCCGGTACCAAGCTGAGAATTGTCGGGGTGACATTTCCAGAAGGATCAGCCCTGCCTTCAGTGCTGGCAGCAACACTAGAAACCCTCCATTAATACCTCCTCACAGCTGGTGCGGGGCATGGATCCTGTCCCCAGAAAATCACAGAGATTTAGTCTTCGAAGTTGGTGAGAAAAAGCCCATTGTTTTGGATAAGTAGGGAAGTTGGATGTATCTAGCCGAATGGAATCGTAGGCTTTCAGAGCTAATAGATCCTTAGAGTCCTGGGTGAAGTAACTGAAGTCCTATGGGGGAAGCTACCTGGTTAAACCCAGCTAGTAGTAGAGTAAGGATCAGAAAAGGGAACCCTTAACCTTAATCTAGTGCTTCCTCCTCTTCCCCATTGCTAAACAATGTATCAAAGCAGAACTAATAAAAAAATCAAGGATGATGTTGCAGTCATCTTGCTCCAGATCATTTTTGTGAACTCTCTCTCCGTGACCTGCCTGAAAAGCCTGTCAGAGGGATCGGGAAGCTAGGACGGCCACATTACCCCATTCAGCCAATGAGGAAGCAGGCCTGGGGGCGGAAGCCGTCCAGCCAAGGTCACTTGGCCCACGAGAGGCCCGGTGAGGCTCAGAACTCAGGCGGTAGAGGACCATTCCACCTACCTAGTGTTTACCCGGGGCAACCAGAGAATGCGAGCTTCTCAAGATTGTTAAGAGGTGTCCTGAAGGAAGAAAAAAAGTTGCGGTAGATCAAACAAGTTTGCGAAATGCTGGTTAAACAATAAATGGTTCTTATGCATACGATTTTTTGGAGCCTTTGATACAGTAAGGTGCATTGTGAATAGCCCTGTGCTGTGGGGAAGTTATGAGTATTTCCCTAGCGTTTTGGACTCTGGTGTCTTGGTGAAGCAATCTCCCCGGACTGGGTTCCTCGGATCGCTCTTTGGGAAAGCTGGGTGCACTAAAGCAGGGGTCTGCAAACCTTTTCTGTCAAGGGCCTGAGTAAATACTTTAGACTTTGTAGGACACATGGCCTCTGTTGCAACTACGCAGCTCTGCCATTGTGGCCCCAAAGTGACCAAGGACAATACGTAAATGACTGACGCTGGCCGTGAGCCAACATAATTTTATTTACAGAAACAGGTGTCAGGCCGGATCTGGTTCTAGAGCCAGGATTTCTCAACCCCTGAACTAAGCCATAAAAGCATTTAAGACTGTCCTGTTCCCACTCTGATGTCAAGGATCAGACCCCACTCCGCCTCATTAGCTTCCCTGCCTCCCCCTGCCTCCCCCTGACTACCCCTCTCAGGGAACTTTCCTTCCTCCAACATCCTGTAACACTTTCTGCTTGGGGTTCAGCAGGGAGGATGCTCAGCCTGACTACTCTGTCTTGGGGAGAGAGGGGACCAGCCTGGGAAGGGTGTTCACCAAGTGGCTGGAGGCAGGGGTGACTTCCGGAAGTAGAACCGGCTGCCGCATCCGGGTGCATTAGGCGAAGCTGAGGTCTGCCAGGGGGAGGGGCCGGCACAGGTACAAAGGGTCAGAGCAGAGTCAAGATTAGAGTCTCGGGGCCTACAGTTTGGAGCTGGGCGGAGATAAGATCAGAGGGAAACTCTCACCTGGAAAGAAATGGGGCAGCCCCAAGTCTTTACAGCTTTCCTTTATGGACTAACCGATGCCTGGAGTGGGGCAGGAGCCAAACACACAAAGCAGGCAACTCCACCACGTGGGATGGTCAGTGATTTGCTTTTTGTCTTCTGTCCCTGGCTAGCATGGTAGTCACATCACTGGGACAAGCGGCAAGGAAACATCCATCACTAGGCTGGAATCAGGGGAGTCTCCGTGGAGATCTAAAATTCAACACGTAGGGAGCACCGACTTTCCCATGTGGAGTAGGTCCTCCCTGAGAAGGCGGAGCTCTTAATGTGGCTGTTCCTTGCTTGGGTATCTCTACATAGCAGGCACTACCCTCAGTTTTCACATTGCATTTGATGCAAGGGTTCTGTAAGGCAGGCATGAGAATTCTCCCTTTCCAGATGCGAAAGCTGAGGTCAGAGAAATGGAAGTAGTTAGACTCCTAGGGAAAGGGCAAGCAGAGAATTGAAGGCAAAGCAGTCTACTTCCATGGTTAAATCCTTGATCAATACCCCACGCTGCCTTTCTTCTCTCTTGGGTTTATGCCCTGGAATCTATTCAGGTCCTTTCCTGTTTAACCTCCGAGAGCCTTCTTTGTGTTCCTCTGTTAGGCCTGTGTGTAGAAGGTTTTATAATCGTTTCCAGTAATTTGTTTTCTTTGGTCACCCAGTGGGCTGATTCCTATCCTGGCTAAACAAAGTATACAAGTTCATGGAGCTGGAATGGAGAGCTAAAAATTCAGTCACTACCCCAAGGTCCTTACTGGCATAATAGAACCCGGATCTTTCATTCCCTGTGGGGATGTCTGTCCATCTCTGGTAACCCAGGGCAAATGCCTGACGCCCCTCCCCCCCACTCCAGGCAATTTGTCATTGTTCTCCACTAAGATTTTGGGGGTTTCTTCCTCTCCTTCAGCAGCCGGTGTGGTCTGGGAACTATGGAATCAGCTTACACACAGCTTTAGTCAGACACAAGTGGAAGGTATTTCCATGGAATGATCTGTAATGCACTTAAGCCAAGTCGGCATGAATTGTGTGATTGTTTTCCATGGGTACAGATCCTTCAGGGGTAAGAGCTTGACAAATGTTCAATGGAAATGGAGATTCTACACAAAAGGCAACCGACGCTCTGGCAGGGTCCAGCCCCACCAAGCTCTCCCCTTCCCATTAAGGGATGCCACGTGGCTCGGCACTGCCCCCCACCCTACCCCCCGGGCAGCCTGCTCCCTTCACTCTAAGCAGGAAGACGAATTGTCACCCCACTGCCTGCTCCCCAAGGGGTCAGCGAAAACCCAGAAGGGCAGCAGAGAAGCAGGGGAAGACACTATGCCACACGTCTGGAGACACACAGAAATCATGAACACTGGGCACTGGGCCAGTAAGCCACTATTTGTCCCCCGGTCCCATTTTGTTGAAGACTCACGTTCCCTGGTTAGCATCCGGAGTCTTCTCTGTTCCGCCTTTTCCAACCTCTGGCTGAGTTTCCAACCTTTGCTTATTTGCTGACTTGGTCTAGATCTACCAGTTCTGCTCTGAGGGTAGAAGGTCAACGAAGGGCCACTTCTTTCCCTAATGTTACAAATTCCTGACTCCTCCGAGGATCTTAGCTAAGAGGGGGAGCGCCAGGAGTACCATGACTAAAGGCATTTTCCACGTTGCCTGCAAGGGCAGATGTTGCACTTGAGACGAGAGTTCAGGAAAGGGCATCGGGAGTTTTGCTTCTGCAGAGCCTGGCATGGGGAAGGGCAGACTGGTTAGTGCATGCAACTGGCCTAAACTCTTCATTTCACCAGTGCACGACCCCACCCACACAGCGCAGACAACTAAAAATTAATTACGGTACACATCCCCAGCAAAAAAGCAGATTGTACACCATTGCACAGATGGGAATGTTGAGGCTCAGAGGGGCATGGGCTGCAGGGGGTCACAGAGGATATTTTTCCAGTGGCCCTCTGACAGGCAAACCATGGGCTGAAGGCCAGGCTCAGATCAGGAACAAGGAAACGGCACGTCTGCAGATGGACCCCAGTGGCTTAGGAGAGGGGCTGGGCCCTGTTACCTGACACTTTGCCTGTTGACTTTGGATGTCTACTCTAAAAATCTTCCTCCTTCCGCCCCTCCCTGGCCAAGGTATGGAGGTGGGAGAGGGCAAGAGAGCAGTTTGGAAACCTCAGAAAAGCCTGGTTCATTTGTTCCGGCCTCTCCAAATAAGGAACTGAAAGTCTCTGGGGCTCTGGGATTGACCCGGGGAACTCGAGAGAGCCTTTGGACCAAGGCCAACTTTCTAGTTCAGCCTCACTCTTCCTTGTTCTTCACAACAAGCTCCTTGGGGCGAGACCCGGCAGTCTCAGGGGCTCCCACCGCAGTCCCTGCCTTCACCGCTCTGCCACCCAAATGACGAAGACAACCCCCACCCCAGGAGCCCCCAGGGAAATGTTGTTTTCACTGATTGGGAGTGAACAGAACTGGGGTGAGGGGTGGGACGTGTGGGGCAATGACAGAGAGAGACAGGTAATCAGGGAGCAGGGGGCTGCTCAGTGAGCTCACGGGGAAGAAAGAAGAGCGCTCAGGCTCTCATGGTGCTTCGTCGGGTAAGCTGCCCTCCCCGACACTCGCCCGTGACCAGACCGCCTTCTTCCCCACCCTCCACGCACCCACCACCCCGCTGGCCATCCTCCGACTTTTCACCCATTCAGGTTGTTCTTGACATTGACATGATGCTGCCAGTCCAGTCCCAGATGTCAGGCTCTGAGCTCCCTAAGAAGGGCCTGGGAGCCTCTATGAAATCTCTCCAGAGCCAGGCAAGTACAGAGTATGTATAGCTCATTTCCCCCCACCTACTCCCTAACAGGGAGGCTCACCTCCAAAAAGGCTCAGGCCTCCCAGCATATGTCTGCGCTCAGAAACTGCCCAAAAGCCTACCCGAGCTCAGCCAACTAGAGCCTTCACGGTGGGGTTCCAGGCAGCGAGCACACGGGGCCTGCCTTCCCAGCCCACAGCACTCAGCTGAGCACCAGCGGCGGGAGACCCAGCCTGCGGCTCTCTCCAGCCCAGGACAGGAAGAGTCCATGCCGTGTTCCTGCCAGTGGAAGACAGCTAGGTGCAGGGATGACTAGAGTATCACCTGCTGATGGAGAGGGTAGGGCTACTTGGACATGGTAGCCCCACATAGTCAATATCCTTAAAAGCAGTGGGGGAGGGGGCCTTGCTATTTAGCTTTGGTAGAGTCACAGTCACAATTCTAGTTTCCCAGTGATTGACACTGACATACCTGTATGATTGGTTTGCTGAGGAATGCTGGATTTCGGGGTGGTTGGCCTGGGATTAAACATTAACTCTACATGGGGTTAAACATTGACTCAGCCAAAGATGTGCACTTGGGAGCAGAGAACTGGCAGTAAACAGCAACGACTGGCTGTTTCATGTGTCCGCTCTTACCTCCCTCAGCTGGCAAAAGCCACATTCATAAGGGCCATCTGCAGGGAGGGATGCCAGAATGCCAGAAGGACAGGGGAGGTCTGGGGAAGGACCCTGCAGCTCAGGCCTCCTCTTCTCTATGGGTGGCTGGGTCAGCCCAAGGTCTTGGAGCATCCAGCTGATGACGGCAGCCTGTAGGGTCAGACCTGCATAGGCCTGTATGTTTGGTCCCCTCTAATCTTCCCTGAATTGACTGAAGGAGCAGACTGAAGTCTGTTGGTGCCCATGCAAACACGATTCAAAAGATTCATCTAGAGAATGAAGGCTCTGGGAAGTAGAAGAAACTCCCTAATGCTGGAAGACCTTGGCTCTCGACCCATCTCTGTCATGACCTCATTGTGTGAACTTGGGCAAGTCATTCCACTTCTCTGCCCTTGGTTCCTCACCGATCAGTGGGAATCACTCTGTTCTGAAAGCCTGTGCTATCCCATTCATTTGAAGCTGAATCATAAGTACCCTATAAGATGCTGGCCACTGCACATACTATACTTAGTATTTGTAACAAACCCCCAGGGTAAGTATAATTAGCCCCATTTTATACAGGAGAAAACTGAGGTCCAGAGACCCTAGGAAACTTGTCAAGGATCTCCTGGGCCAGCAGGTGTCAGGGCTTGGGTGTGAACTCAGGCATTCTGGGTCTGGAGCCTGTGAGCTTGCCCCAAGGCTACACTGCCTCACCATGCCGGCTACTGCCCAGCTGGTGTTGCTCCTTGGCAGTGGTGTGTACGGTGATGGCTCCTCAGTTAGACCAGACACCCTTGGGGAACAGGGAGGCGTATGTCTGATGTCTGGAATCTCCCTGGACCTCACTCAAACTGGTCATGGGCATAGTAGATGCTTGCGGTAGGCTACAAAGTGTACCCCCAAAGACATCACCTCCTGATCCCTGGACTCTGTCAATGTTACCTCATTTGGGAAAAGGGTCTTTGCAGATACGTTTCAGTCTAGGCACTTGAGATAAAGAGATCACCCTGGAATATCCGAATGGACCCTAAATGCCATCACAAGTGTCCTTGTAAGAGAGAGCAGAGAAACATTGATGGCATACATGGAAAGCGATACGAACACAGGGACAAGACAGGAGTGATACAACCACAAGCCAAAGAATCCCCAGGGATCCAGCAGCTGCCGGAAGCCAGGAGAGGTGAAGAAAAGATTCCCCCCTAAAGCCTCCAGTGGGAGCACATCTCTGTCCACTCCTGATCCAGACTCTTGGCCTCCAGAACTGGGAACACATTTCTGTTCTTTTAAGCCAGCGAAGTTACAGTGATGTGTTATAGCAGCCATAGGATCACATGCAGGGCTCACTCAAACACAGAAGCCTACTGGGAAAGCCTCGGAGACTGTGTGGTCTTGTCCTCCCATTGAACAGAAGAATCAACCACAGCCCTAAAGGGGGAATCGATTTGGCAAAGGTCGCTCAGCAAATTAGAGGCAGAGCCAGGACCAGGACACGTGTTCCGAGTCCAGACTGACGCTCATGTTGAGTTCCAGGGTCATGAAAGTCAAATGAGAAGCCCTAGTTCTTATTACTAGTATATTCTTCTCATATTATTATTTCAAGACGGAGGGGGGAGCTTTAAAGCACCTGATGGGACGTAAGCTTCAGAGGGTAGGATTACTGCTCTCGTCATCGATTGCTGAGTTGGGCAGTTGGAACCTCTTAGCCAGTCCCTCCTCTCTCAGGACTGGGAGGAAGGGGCCATGCTTTAGTGCCGCCGAGTTCCCGATAGGGAAGCCACAGTGAGAGAGGGAAGTTGGGTGGCTCCAATCACACCACTAACATGTGGCTGAGCCCAAAATAAGATGCAGGGTTTTGACTTCCCAACTCTTCCCTACGTTCCACTTCTTGTTTTCCCTTTCCCCTAAGCTGGATCGGCAGGCCCGGTGGGCTGTGCGCATGTGCGTGTTGGCTAAGGTAGTTTTGGGGGCTCCTGGGAGCACACACCAGGATGAAATCTAGGAAATTCTCCCCAGTGCAGAATAAGGAAACGGAGTGGGAGATCTCGGGCCCCTGAAACAGCCTGAGAAGCAGCCTTTTCATGGGCGTGCTGCCCTCCCTCCCTGCAAACGCTCATCGGGTTTCTGTCCCTGTACTCAGTGGGCCTCCCTTAAGTCCTATTCTAGCCCAGACACCTAGATCCAAGTTATGCCCTGCCTTGGGGAAAGTGAGTTAACGCGAAACAAGAGAACAAAACCTACAGATATCTGACGGTTGGGTTTGAAAGGAGAGAAGTGCAAGAAGGAAAACCTTTGAAAGGAGCTGTAACCTAGCAGATCCAGGCTGGTCCTATCCCCGTCCTCACACCATCTCTGTCTTCCCTCCCATCCTCCCACAGATAGCCGCCCCGGACCAGGGCAGGAGAAAGACTGCTTGCCTATTGACGCACCTGTGTGCCCACCCACTCACCATGGTGGGGCTTCTTCCAGGTTACAGGTGGGGCAAGGGGATGGACAATGGTGGAGCTCTCCAGAACAGTTTGCAGGTGCCAGACACAGGGCAACCGTACCTTGCTGGTCCTGTATTGCACTTCAGTGGTCCACAGTCTTGTCGACATTCACTGCAACTCCAGTTACACGGGAAAAACGGGGCTCAGAAGGCTACAAGGGGCGTTAGGGGAGAAGGAGGCTTTGCTGCCCAGGATCTCCCAAAGGCGTCAGGATGAGCCCAACTTACTCTGCGTCCATAAGAAAGGCAACAAGAGGCTGAGAGATCACAAAAGTCCCACCTGAAAGATCCCCAAAGTAGGGACGTGGAGAGCATAGAGTGGACCATACAGAGTCTCAGGATGGGCAGAGACAAGGGCCACTGACCAGCAGGACAAGTCACGTCTCAGGAGACAAGGCTATTTCCTGCCCCAGGATGAAGCCAACATAGAACCACGACAAAGCAAGGTCAAAATAATGGGACATTCCTTCTTACAGTCTCAACAGTAACGTTGACATAAGCCACCCCTTTGTCCATGCCCCAGTTCCCCCAGACTTCACATAAAACCAGAAGAGAGAAGAGAGACAAAAAAGGAAAGTAAGTCCTGAATGAGACTGAGTTTTAAGTCTGGGGGGAAGTGACAGAGAACTTGTTGAAGGGCACCGTGGTTGCCCGGAAGTGACTGGGTAATTTTATTTTCTAACATTAGTCGAATTGTGAGTTTGGGGTCTGAAATTAAGTTCCCTGTTAGACGACGCAATTTCTTTTCTTGCCATCCAAACCAATAGTTGCAAGTTGATACCCACACCTGAGTGAGTGGTGAGCTAAAATAAGACTCGGGGCTCTGACCACCTTGCGTTTTCTGCGACTCTATTTCTCCTTTTCTCCTTCCCCTTCTGGGTTTGGCCTGCAGGACG
Organism: Ailurus styani; assembly: GCA_002007465.1. Lineage (NCBI taxonomy): Eukaryota > Metazoa > Chordata > Mammalia > Carnivora > Ailuridae > Ailurus > Ailurus styani. The sequence continues at coordinate 9,276,027 of LNAC01000043.1, read as the reverse complement.
CTGTAGGGAGAGCTTGGGTCGGTCCCGCACAGGTAGGATGGGGCAGGAGTCTGTGGGAGCGGGAGTGTGGTGAGGGGTGGGGGGACACAGGAGTGTGTGGTGGGGAGTGGGCTTCGCGTGTGTGACGCGGGACTGCTGAGATCATTTGGGGCACCTCTGGGAGTCCTCACCGGATGGGGTCCGGGAGACCACCAAGGACTAACCGAGGTAGGGAAGGAGGTTCCCCACCCAGCTCGGCAGATAAGCACCGACTTTGCTGTGGCGCAGAGCCCGGGTCCCAACATGGCTCCGAGGTCCGCCATTTTCAGAAGAGCCCAGAAGCAGCCCGTCTTTAATCCTTGCAGGGAGTAAAATGGGAGAGCCACAGCTCCCCCCCGGTTCCTGGAAGCCCTGGGGTGATTAAAGGGGGCTCTTCAGAAGATGTGTAAAGAGCGGACTTTATCTAGGCTATGTTTCCTAGAAAGTGGGGGTTCCCGAGTGAGTGGGGAGATGAGGCCAAGGACTGCGAGCCGTTCCTGCCACCTGTGCTCCATCAAATACATATGAACCTCATTCCATACCTGGACCAGGGTTTTATATCTAATACCTGGCTGCACCCTCAACCTGTAGGTTTGGGATTACTATCCCTATTTGTCCAATGAAAAGAAATAGAAAGATGACTTGCCTAGGCTCTTGCAGCTAGCAAAGGTCAGAGTAGGTTCTTCATGCGTGTACTCTGTCTCTCATCCTGCAGCTGAAATGATGGAGGGTTCCCTGGTAGCAGTCTCCCCAAGGTCAGGGGGAGTAAATGGAACCAGTCAGAAAAGCGGAAAGGAAAGGAAAGCCAGGGATCTGTGAGAGTCACGTGCCCCTGGCCGGCCGCCAGGCCTACAGGAGAGTGTCCCTTTAAGAGCGCAGGTGTGGGTCAAGCACTGCACAGTTTCAGTTTTGGCAGCACCATCCAGTGTCCTGCTGGCAACTTTTGGAAAGCCCCAGGCTGTGGACGGGCCAGCAGGCTGTGCCCCCGAATCTGAGTTGTCGGGAGAGAAGAAAGTGGCTTAAAGTAAGTGTGGCTGCTCTGGGATCTGCAACGGGATGCCATCTGGGAAGGGCCTGGGATGGGGGCTCAGTCAACCTTCCCCCATTCACAGCTCCCAGCCTGCACACCGTGGGCTGAGGAGGACAGGGGCTGCAGCGTGCGCGGCTGAGCGTGGGGTCGGGGAGCAGAGGTCCATGGCCCAGAGAGATGAGCAAGTGTGCCTGTGTGTGTGGGAGCCCCTACCCCTTTTCTGAGCAATATCATCCGGCAAGAAGAAGGAATGTCTGCGGTCAGCAGGAGCAGTTTTTCTTCAAGTTCATCCCCTGAATTCCCAACTAACTCTTCCGTAGTTTAACTGTGTGACCTTAGGCAAGTCACCTCATGGCTCTCTGAGCCTCCATTTCTTATTCTGTAAAATGGGGATCCAAATAATACCTATCGCTCAGGTATGTGGGGTTCAAATGAGAAAATATGTGTGAAGTTGCTCTGTAACCTTCAGAGCAAAATAGCAATGGTTTGGTGTTTTTCAAATTAGTTCAGTTACTCAAGGACTTAACTGAGCACCAGATAGACCTGGATAAGGTAATACCAGCAAGTCCTCTAGTCTTGGAAGCTTTCCACCTCCAGCTTGCTGGTGAGGGCACCTGCAGCCCTCGTTGCAGGGTTTCAGAGAGGCTCTGGGATCCTTTCCTGTTTGAACCTTGTTTTGATCCGGTTGACTCCTGCCATACAGAGGCATGATATGTATTGTCATATCTCCCTGCCCTCGCTAAGGTGGGCAAAACGAGGTCCTCCTGGGGTAAGTAGGGTGGGCAGAGCCCCCGTCCCAGGCGCAGACAGCGCTCTGAGTCCTGATGCTCCCCCTGGCTCTGCAGCCAGGAGGCCCCCTTCCCTCCCTGCTCTCCCCTTGCCCATCCGGACAGCATCTGCAGCCGGCCACGGGGCCCTCATCCATAAGCACAGCGGTGGCACAGGCTGCGTTCCCAGGGCCCCCGTATCTGTTTGTGCAACTGTCCCAGGCCTGGGGCCAATGGAGCTGCTGGTGATTTTGCACCAAAGCGTCCACCATTGCTCTCCCCTTCACTAGGGGAATTACACGTTCTTGAACATCTGGAGAGGGGATGCGCCCATTCATGGGTTAGGGTAGAAGGCGGCTATCTGCTCACCCAGAGCCAGCTCTGGAAGTCTTTATCCATCCATCCTTGGCCTTGGCCCTGGATGTGGGGATGCAGCCGAAAGAACCATGAGCCGGGAGTCAGGAAAGCCACTAGCTCTGTAGGCGTTGCCTGTCTCTCGGCGCCTCTGGACCTCTGTGGCTTTATTTGATCAATAGTGTGGAGACAGCAAATTCCATGTCCTGAATTCACTTGCCCCAGGCTTTCATAGCATCATCTCGTTCCCACCTGAACTAAATCTAGGGCGTAGGCAAGGTAGGTATCACAATCCCCCCTCTACAGGTGAGGAAGCTAACCCTGCCTGAGTTACTGTGAGTAATATAAAGTCACCCAGCAAGTATGGACGATGACATTTTGGTACAGACGTTTTGGCAGGGTCATGGGGACCTGCTGACATTGCCTAAAAAACAAGATATCCAACTTAAAAAAAAAAAAAGTAAGATTATCCCTGCATGTGCTCGGCTGAGACCCTCCTCAGCTATGTCTTGCTCTCTCTCTCTCTGGGTGGGCCGGGGCTGGGATCCCAAAGTCCCTGGCATTGACCATGTGGAAAGAGGCTTTGGAGGCAATGTGTCCAGTTACAGGAAACAAAGCTAATGTGCCTTACACGTGGTAGGGGCTACATCAATAGCGGCTATTATTATTTTTCAGGAAGAAATTTCTCTGTTGGCACCTACCTCTGGGTTCAGGTGTTTCTTTACAGGAACTATCTTTCCTGTGAATGGTGAAGAGGAGAGAACTGGCCTAACTTCTCTTAGAGTGGCTTTCCTGCTCCCTCCTCTCCTGACCGCTTCCTCTCAATTTCAAGACCTGCCTAGGACAGCTTAGCCCCTGCTCGTGGTCCAGAGTACCTGACCTTGAATCCCATGGCAGTCACTTACAAGCTCTGTAACCCCAGGCAGATTTCTCACTCCTCTGTGCCTCAGTTGTCTCATCAGTGAAATGGGTTTGCCCATTTTATTCTCCTTCCTAGTGTGGCTGCAAAGATGAAGTGAGATAAACACATGGAAAGCACTTGAAGATAACTCCTTATATGCGAGCTATAATCATATCTCCCACTTCTAACCGACTCTCCTCTTTCAGATCCTGCTGGTCCGATCTGAGTAGCTCACTCCCAGTCTTCAAAGGATACCCAGTGAACAGACTTCTATTCTCCTCTCACTCTAGGACAGGAAAAAGAGAAGACTGCTGATTTTAGACAGGAGATGGGAAAGGAACTAACGTTTTTTAAGCTGACACCATACTAAGGACTTTACATGTTTCATTTAATCCTTAGAGCGATTCTCTATACTAGGTGTAATTGTCTCTAGTTTACAGATGAGTACTTGAGGCTCATAAAGTTTAAATATCCTGCCCCCAAATCACACAGCCCCCAAGTGAGAGACCTGACAACCAAGCAGTGCAGCCCATACTCTATGCCACTCTCCAAGTGCACAACAACCATGAAAGTCAAGTGCACGACCCTCACTCCCTCGTGCTTAAGAGTGATTGTAACCTCCTACTTTGGAAGGGCACTTTATACTATGTAAAGTACTTCCATAAGCATATCCCATTATCCCCTCCATATTCCCCCAACCCACAGAAGCCCTTCTCTCTAGAAGACTCAGGGAATATGATGCTCATTTTACAGGTGAAGGAGTTGAGCCAGCGTATTTTGTCCAAGTGATAGAGCTCTTCCGCTAGCCTGTGACACAGAAGGACTTAGGACCTCTGGGTTCTCTTCCATCCTCTGGGCTCCTCTTCATGCAAGTGCCCCTTGCATGCCTAAAACTGAGAAGGCATTTGGCAAAGTGAAAGAAATCAGCCCTGACTTGGCCCTTTCCACAGAGGGGATAGAGATGGAACCATTTCCAATCCCATTCGACTTTGCTGAGCCGCTGGTCCTTGCCAGATGCCCTCATGCAAGCCCCTCTGGGCTGTGGAGACCAATCCCCATTGGCCCCTGCCTTCCAGGAGCTGGCCATTTGGTTGAGTGGATGAGATAAATATCTACACATTAAGGTAGAATGGGATGGAATCAATAAGAAGGTTCTAAGTTTTTACAGAAAGGTGATCTGGACATCCAAGAAGCTTATTCCCAGAGCTTCATGGAGCTGGTATTTCAAATGCTTAATTTCTGCTTAAATTTTGCACTGATGCAGGCCACTTTTGACAGGGATGGGATTAGAAAGTCTTGGATCTTTCTAGGTCATATATTCTTCAGACCCCTTGACTATTCTCTCTCCATCTTCTTGCCCTCTAGAATTCTTATTCCCTTCCCCCCAACACTGCCTTTACTTGGAGACTCTCCCACACGCCAGGACTTACATAAACTACATAAACTCTCCTAAGCTCTCACTTGTCATTTCAAGTCTGAGGCCCTTCCAAACCACATAGTGATCATGGAGTTTCCGGGATCCCTCTAGCATGTGCTCTGCTCCTGCACCCGAGGGAGACAGAAGGGAGAGTCCCACATGGACTCAAGCGGTGCCTCTCCTGGGTGTAGGGGAAGGCGCTGCTCAGTTCAGGCCAAGGAAAGCCCCGTCCCCAGCCAGGCCAGCTGCTCCCCACTCTTCTGAGCTCCAAGCTTCTTGCTCCTCCAAGTTCACACTCACAGGAAGATGTCAGGAACTGCCAACTTGGCTTCGAGTCCCTGTCATGCACACTCTCTGTCCTCTCTGCAGCCCCTGGGGCTGAGAGCCCTGATTGGCCCTGTGTGATGAACCAAACAGAGGAAGAGCTCATAGAGGTTGAAGGCCAAATGGTTCACCAGCAGCCGTGCTAGGACCTGGTCCAGGAGATCCTTCTCCCTCTTAATAAAAAAGGAAACTATACATTTGATGGACAAAGATTTGGAGTCCAACCTAGTAGAGCTGAAGTTCAGTCACTCTAACTGAAGGGGAACCAGGTAGATAAATTTTATAAGGTAATAAACTCTATTCTCCAGCACAGCCTACAACCCTGCCCCAACCCACAATTACATAGACATGTTACAAATGAGTCAGAGATAGTAATTTGGTAACATGAGAGTGATTTAGATATTCTAAATATCTAGATATCTATATATATAAATATTTAGATATTTAGAATCTAAATATCTAAATATTTAGAATATTTAAAGTATTTCCCGGCCTAGCCGGGAAAAAGAACAACTCCTATTCTAAGGACAAGAAAAGTGCCTTCATTCATGATCCCAGCCCATGGAGATTCCTAAAGGACAGGTCCCTCTGCTCATCTAAGGAGTGATAATAGGGTAGTGATCTAATTCTGCGGGTCCTGGGGCCAAGAATCTCTCTAACCTTTTGCTCTCTCATCTGCAACATGAAGGTAATTATATCTATTTCTTGGGTTCCTGTGATGACGGATGAAGTCACATAAGAAAAGCAGTTAGCAAAGCATCTGGTGCCCTAGTAAGTGCCCAGTAAATATTTCCACAAATATGCTCTTTCCGTAAGCAATTTGTTTAAACCAGCTCTAACCACCATGGCCTGGGGCCTCCCAGAGACCCGAATTCCCCAGGTTTGGGAGAAAAGTTTGGTTTTGAGAGGAAGGGATCTCTAATGATCTTCAAAGCCCAGGGTCATGCCAGCTGTTAGCAGAGAAACCATGCTTCAAGTTTAGCTTCGGACAAAGGAGATTTCCTGCCTCTGGTGGGGGGGGGGGCTTGCCCTCCCCTCAGCTCCCCCGCGGTTAGACTGTGTGCTCCTCACCCAGGTCACCCTCTGCCAGGTTGGCCCTTCTAGCTGTGCATACCTGACGCTCTCATTCCTGACCCGAGGCTGTGCAAAGGCTCACGGGTCCATGTGTGCATCGTCTCCCCAGGCGGACTTCCATAGCCACGTAAGCATGTCACAAATGAGAGGACACCTGGGCCAGAAGTTGGGACCTGCACTTGGGAAAGAAGTTGGGACCTGCACGTGCCTCTCTGTTACCCAGAGCAAGTCCCTTTTAGCAATCCGGGGGAGGTACCCATTCCTGTTGCACAGAAATGTTAGGGATCTTGCTTATCCAAAAGTGAGAGTCGGAACCAGAACTGAGGGAAGGGCTGCTGGCTTGGCACTTCAAAGCATGTGGCATTTTGTCACTGCACCCGAGGCCCGATTGACCCAAGGTCATTTCCCCGGGACTCTGCAGCCTGGCCATGCCAAGTCTTCCAGAGGAGACAGACTTGCCAGCCTTCTGAGGCCTGGTCCCCCCTGGAAGTCTCTCTCACGGCGACCCGTAGTGAGCACTCAGACGGTCCCTCTAGCCAGCATCCCCCAACTGCATCCAGGTTGGGGCTGACGCTGGCATTGACTGAGAACCTAGCCCAGAAGTTCATCACTGGCCTGGTGAGAAAGTCTGGGGCAATTAACTGGTATCAAGAGAACCTCAAGCTGCCACCTGGCACGGTATCTGTCCCCTCCTTCCAGAACCCACTCCCGTTACTCTTCCAAAGAACTGGAGAAACAGAATGCCTTTATCTGCACAAGGAAATAAAAAGGTGCCTTGCTGGGGAATTCCCCCCGGAAAAGAAATAACCAAGATAAACAGCTCTATTGCCTTTGGCTCGAGCTAATGAAGGGAGTCTCTGGGGGCGGGAGCAGGGGCCAGGGTGGTAAGGGGAACCTGGGAGCTCACTTTCTGGGCTCCTGAGTGCTTAGGACTTCCTTATCTTTATAGGTGCTCATTACTGCCTTGTGCTCATTGACGAGAAGGGAGAAACCCTTAACGCTCTCATTGTCAAATCCACTCCGAAGGTTAAAGCCTGTCAAAGTTCATGGGAAAGTGGGGCTCCTCTGTCCACCTCTTTCCTCCTCTGGGCTGCAGTTTGGATCCTAAGGACAGTGGTGGTAAGGCTGAGCCCTGGGACCCTCAAACTGCACCCACCCCACCCCAGCCCAAGGCTACATCCCCAGACGTGACAAGATTTGCCAGCACCGGACCCTCCACGGGGCCTTATTTTGGATTCTCCGGCTGGGAATCTTCTGCCCTGAATCACAAGGCAAGATAATAAGCCACAATACTTACATTTTAAACTCTGACCCCATAACCAAGTCTCTGGGAAATCTTGGGCCTATCGCGCAGCATCTCAAGATCTTGATTTTCTTATCAATAAAACGGTTGTAATTATATCAATTCTGTCTTAGCTCAAGGGACGTTATAAAGCTCCAGTAAAGCATAAATGACAATGCTTTGATAAGCAATGGGGCCTCTACCGGGGACAAGAATGAGCACAGGGCTAAGCCTGCTACTGTGCTTGAGGTGTGACCCGGTGCGTAGGGAGAAGGCCAAGAGCTTGGACTGTGGAGTCAGACAAGTTTGGGTTCAGATCTTGCCGAGCTCCCCCCACCTCGCCCTGCCCACTGGCACACTTGATTCCTCTACTACCTCGAGGAAAGCACTTAGCTTTAAGCTTTCACTTCTTCCTGTGTAAGATGTGGAGAACAACCATTTCAGAGGGTGATGTGAAGTTTAAATGAGATAATACATGCACATGATTTAACACAGTTCCTGGAGGGAGATCGTGTCAGAGACCATCCTTGTGACATTTACAACTTTAATCCCTATCAGACCTTCTCTGTGGGCCTCAGTTGGCTCATACCAACACGCCATAAAGTATGCCAGGGCTTCAGGGAGGGCAGCTGAAACAGAGAGATGGGGCCACTTGTTGGTGTAACCCATCATCCGACGAGTTGTTCCTGAGATCTTGCAGATCTTGCCGAGGCCCATGCACCCAGACGGGGACACAGGGAAAAAATGGCACCTGTGTCCTTACTCCAAAAGAACGTGCAGCTTAGTTGAGAAGACAGATAGCTACCTGTAACTATTAAGGAATAAAAAGCATTGTGGAATAATGGGACTTTGAAATGTAATGGGAAAGGTGGAGCCATTCATTCTTTCAACAGGCTTTCTGTCAGTTACTGGAACTACAAAACCAAGTAGGTGTTGCAGGAATTCTAAGGCCAACTAGCCTTGGAAAACACAAAGCTTCATCCTTTCTGCTACTGTCTTTCAGCCTCCCACAAAGAAGTCGGTCTGGGTGGCACAGCCCGTCGAGAACCACCAGCGATGGGGTTCCTCTTCTTCGCCTGCCTGCTGGCTGCCTTCCCAGGTGCGTCTGTCAGGCCCCCAAGGACCAGTACCCTGGGAACACTGAACCCACGCCTGTCCCCAGGGATGCCACTCTCAGAACTTGCACTGACTCACGGGGGAGTCACACAGATGATGCTGAAAGGTCACGTCTGAAAAAAGACACGGTGACCAGGTGTTGGGGGTCGGAAACAGGAATGGCGATTACTTGTTTCAAGGCCAGGAGTCTGGTTCAAGTTCCTTACCAGGAAAAAAAAAAGTGCCTAGACCTCAAACCAGACATCCCAGGAGTCACTATGGGGTTTGGGGGAAATGATGTATCCTTCTTAGCTCTCAATATGTTTATCTGGGAAAAAAAAAAAGAAAAGAATCTACAACGTGTTTTTAGAAATATAAGAAAATAATAGATAACAAATGCAATGGTGTAGCATTCCACAAAGTGGCTTTTTTTTTAATGGACAAGGGTATGAAATAAGTTCGTTGTTCCAATGTCCTTAAAATGGTGATCCTTAATGAGTCACAGTTAGAATGTAATAACGATCAATTAATCATTTTACCCAATTGCAGCAAGTCACGTAGGATTGTCCAGCAGCAGTTGTCCTGCTGTCATGCATAGCAAATCATCCACAGAAGGCACACGTGTCAGGCGGACAATTTCATCTCCTTTGGGGAGGCTCTCGGGATCCTTTCAGCAGACTTTACCTGCCAGGGCCTTCGAAAACCTGTCTTTTGTCCCCACAGTGGTCTCCATGAAGAGTCCCATATTCGGTCCCCAGGAAGTGAGCAGTGTGGAAGGGGACTCAGCATCTATCACATGCTACTACCCAGACTCCTCCGTCAACTGGCATACCCGGAAGTACTGGTGCCGGGAGGGAGCTAAGGGCCGCTGCACGACCCTCATCTCTTCAGACGGCTACGTCTCCAAGGACTATGAGGGCAGAGCCAAACTCACCAACTTCCCAGAGAACAACACATTTGTGGTGAACATTGGCCATCTCAGCCGGGGTGACTCTGGGCGCTACAAGTGTGGTCTGGGCATTAACAACCGAGGCCTGTCCTTTGATGTGAGCCTGGAGGTTGGCCAGGGTAAGAACCCAGGTTCCTTGGGCTCCTTTGCAAAAGTGAGAGGGATTCATCTCAGTTGCCATGGGAGGGCTGGAGGAAGCATTTCCTGAGAGGTAGGGTGTCTTGAATGGGGTGGGGAAGGCTGTGAGTTCTCTTTCCAGAGGCAAGGACATTTCATAATAGAACACGGAAATGAGACAGATGGGACCCCCTTGGGGGTGGTGAGTACACGTTCTAGGTCTTCAGGGCCTGTGACATTTGAGGGTTTCACTAAGGCAGTAGCTTAGAAGAGCATCGGGAGGATTACTCACTGTGTCTGTTGCAGGTGGGGCAAGAGGTCTTTGAGCTGAGGAAGACAGAAAAGGCAGAGAGATTTCTAGGAATCCTTAAATTCCCGCCATTAATGCACCCTTCAGATCAAGAACTTAAGGTCACCAGAAGGCTTCTTTCAAAATGCATTTTTGATCTGGGATCCATTAGTCCATCAACACCCTTAGCATAAATGAAATGATCAGTTCTTGCCCAAAGACCAGGTACCTGCAGGAGTGGGCCACTGAATAAGGCTGTTCTAGTTAAGGGAAGAGAAAAAGAGGAAGGATCTTTCTGACAAACATTCAACAACAAAGGGCATTTCAAATAATCAAGGGAAATTAAGAGAGAAAGAGGTCTTAAGGGAGGAAAATTGGAGGGGTTCTCAAAGACATTCCCTTGGGATGTGCTTGGGGGCTTCTCTGTGGACTGAATAAAAAGTTCATTCGGGTGGTTATGGAGAGTCATAAAATGGAAGAATTTTAAGAGCTGAGGAGAACTTGGAGTTGACCCTATACGGATGCCTGAAAGAACACTGGAGACAATAGGTATACAGCCTCTGATTACACACTTGAAATGGCAGAAATTCATACCTTTACAAAGCAGCTCCTTCCATATTTGGACTGTTGTAAGTTTTAGAAACTTCTATCATAATGCACTGAAATCCATCACCCTATACTTATGTGTAGTCTGTTTATTTCAATACACGTTAATTTGGGCGCCTACTACATATAAGCATCGTGCTAGGCACTGCGGGGGAGTTAAATATGGGTAAAGCATGTCTTTGCTCTCAAGGGACTTTGGGCTGTGGAGAACATAATTAACTCTAGGCAAGATCAGATGTAATAAGAGGTATAGATGTAAGTGTCAAGAGAGCACAGAGGAGGAAGAGATGAGTGCCAGCTGGGGGAGGGCTTCACGGAGGAGACAGCAGTAAGGCTGGTCCTTGGAAGCCATTCTGGTAGTGTCCTTCTTAGAAGGAAGGCAGCGAAGGTGAGAGGTACACCCAGACCCTCACTGGGAATACTGAGCAGCCCTCTGCTGCAAGAAAGTGAAATCACAACTGGCCACCCATCCGTTATCCTGCAGGTCCTGGGCTCCAAAATGGCACTGAGGTCTACCTTGCTGACTTGGATGGAACAGTGACCATCAATTGCCCTTTCAAGCCTGAGAATTCTGAGAAGAGGAAGTCCGTGTGCAAGAAGATAGGCCAGCTCTGTGTTCTAGTCACTGACTCCAATAAGTATGTGAACCCCAACTATACGGACAGAGCAGAGATCATTATTCCGGATACCAGCCAATTAATGTTCACGTTCATTATCAAGCAAGTCCAGCTCAGCGATGCTGGGTCGTACGTCTGCCAGACTGGGGATGATTCCAGTGGTGAGAAGAGCAATGTTGACCTCCGGGTGCTGAAGCCTGAGCCTGAACTGCTTTATGGAGACCTGAGGGGCTCCGTGATCTTTGACTGTGCTCTGGGCTCCGAGGTGAAAGACACAGCCTACTTTCTGTGCCGGAGAAGCAATGGGAAAGACTGCGACGTGGTCATCAACGCCCTGGGGGAGAAGGCTCAGGATTTTGTGGGCAGGATCCTCCTTATTCCCAAGAAGGACGGCTTCAGTGTGCACATCACCAACCTGAGGAGAGAGGATGCAGGGTACTACCTGTGTGGAGCCCATTCTGACGGTCAGCCTCACAAAGCCTTGCCCCCCCAGGCCTGGCAACTCTTTGTTAATGAAGGTGAGACCTGAGATGGGGGCAGGGGGGAGAGGTGTGTCAGCCCAGCAGGTGGGCGCCAGTCTCATGCCCTGTGCGTCTATCCATTATCCATCAGTCAGTCAACGTTGTCTGCTCCCCATCGAGCCCTGAACTACATACTACGTAGGCAGCTGGACAGGACAGCTAGGAAACACAGCCTCAGCCTTGCATTATCTACTAAATCTTCTCTGTCAAAGGCCTTCTGATGGCTGTCCCTGATGAACAAGGAGAGCAAAGCTCCTCATTGAGGCAAGACCCAGATTATCTGGATCTCAGAGAGCCATGGTGAGGACTTAGCATGGAACCCCAGTGCCATGGCAAGCTTGCAGGGGTAACCTGTCCCTTCTCCCTGTCTTTCAAGCAGGATGGCACCTCACCCCTCACATTGTAATGGGAGGCTTATCTTGGTCTTTTCTTGGTCTTATCTTGGTCTTAGTGCTCTCCCAGGAAAGCAATGCCCCAGCCCCTGAGTTTCCCTCTCAACATCTCATAGGGGTAATTGTGATTCCATCATCTAGCCTACTCAGCTCTAGTTTGACAGGCCAGCAATTCAGTGAAATCATTAGATCCCTGCTCCCCCTCACCGGGGGGCACCCTGCAGAGAGTTACCCTCATGAGAAACAGCAAACCAGTACTTGCAGTTCAATGTCACCTGTGGCTTTTCCTTAAGGGGCTCACATTCCCTGGGCATTACTTTTATATCCAGCTCGGTCCTCACCACATTCCTCGGCATCTTCAGGTGTCCAGGGCTCCCACTGGATGTCAGCTTTCATTTTTGGAGAAAGGCCATCTTTTTTTTTTTCTGAGATGGTCCTCAGGGTGGTCAACAAGTAAACCTTCTGTGCAACGTAGTTCATATTTTAAATCATACCATCCTAAATACATTTTCTTAATTTGGAGAAAAAACATCTGGCCATTTTTATGGAATGAGCTAATAAACAGACAAAAACTTATATAGAGAGAGATGTTATAAGAAGCCCAAAAAGAACTCATAGTCTCTCCTTAAAGTCCTTCCATTCTCTGCCAAGAATAATGTGGGGAAAGGAAACAAGATGCCCAGACTAGTGAGGAAGGTCTCTGGAGTCTGGTTGGATGTCTCCAGCTACAGGCTCTGTGCATTAGGAAAGTCTTTCTCATTTTCTGAGGAGAATGAGGAAAATGATCTAAACCTCACTCTCTGCCCTAGCTGAGACCATGGGGAAGAGGCTGCCCAGACCATGTTGCTGATGTTCCATTCCATCTCTGTACTTCTAGAGACCGTAATTCCCCAGAGTCCTTCTGTGGTGAAAGGTGTGGTTGGTGGCTCTGTGGCGGTGTTCTGCCCCTACAACCCTAAGGAAGCAGACAGACTGAAGTACTGGTGTCTCTGGGAAAACACTAAAAATGGCCAATGCCAACCGCTGGTGGAGACTGAGGGGCTGGTTGAGAAGCAGTACGAGGGCAGGCTCACACTGCATGAGGAGCCGGGCAACGGCACCTACACGGTCATACTCAACCAGCTCACCCCCCAGGATGCTGGCTTCTACTGGTGTCTGACCAACGGCGATAGTCGCTTCAGGTCCACGGTGGAGCTCAAGATTGTTGAAGGTAAGACTTGAACTGGGACAACAGGGAGGGGAGGCAGCCCCAGGACCCTTCAGTCAGCAGGAACATCCCCCTCAACCACTCTCCTCTTGTCTCATCCCACGCTGATGGGACAGACCTCGGGAGAGCCCACCTAAGGAGATATCACGTTTTCATCACTGCAACAAGCACCCTTTCCTGTGCTTGTTACATATACCACACTCTCCAAATTACCACATGCAGCACCTTTTATTATCGAGAACAGTGGCCTCTCTTACAGTACGTGTGCCACCAGCTGAAGTAGAGTGCAGCTCTTTGTATGGAGTCTAGAAGAGAAGATCAAGGAAAGCAAACTGAGGTCAATGGGTAAGACCCAAGGTTTAATGATAGACTAGATGAATGCATGAGTGTCATCAGTAATAATTATTACATAGGCACATCATTATATTCTTTATGCATTCGGTATGATGTATTTATTTATGATGCTAGCCAGAGAGGAAATGGGCCGTGGACAAAGGTCCCCACCACAGTTATTTCCCTGCAGTCTCACCAATGCCAACCTGTGTCCCTATCTCTCCCTCCCTTCCTGCTCCAGGAGAACCAAGCCTCAAGGCATCCAAGAATGCCACTGTTCAGGTGGGACAGAGCCTCAAGCTCTCCTGCCACTTTCCATGCAAATACTACTCCTTTGAGAAATACTGGTGCAAGTGGAATAACAAAGGGTGCAAAACTCTGCCCAGCCAAGATGAAGGATCCAGCCAGGCCTTCGTGAACTGCGACCAGAAGAGCCAGATCATTTCCATGACCCTGAACTCAGTCTCCAAGGAGGACGAAGGCTGGTACTGGTGTGGGGTGAAGGATGGCCTCCGATATGGAGAGACCGTGGCTGTCTATGTGGCAGTCAAGGAGAGGGCAAAGGGTAAGTCTCTGAGGGCAAGGCCTATGTCCCCTGGGGATACCAGAGAAGGTTCCTGCCTACCAGCTCATCCATCAGAGGGGGGCCCCCCAGTTTGGCTATAAGCGACTGGAAGCAGGGGGAGATTTGGCCTCTGTATAGTCTCGTTTGGCCCTCCACAAGGAGCATCTGGAAAAAACGTACAAACCAAAAAAAAAAAAAAAAAAAAGTGGGTTTGCCATATAACCACAGCTTCCAGACAAGTGGTATAGTTGCCCCTTCAGGCTATTTTGAAGCCCTTTCTATAAGAGAGATCTTCTACATAGTGACACTTCAAAGTCACTATCACATGCAATACACTCTGCCAAAGCCTGCTCTTGAAAGAGGGCCAGATATCTTCATGTATAAGATCTGACAAAGAAAATTAAGGCAAATTCTTCTAGCATGTTTGCATTTTAAGTCTCTTTTTAAAATGTCACATGAAATGTTTTATCCCTAGTGAGGGCATTATTAGTCCCTCTAGAAATCCTGCCATGCCTGGGTCCCAGGGGTCTGGTTCACTAAGGGAGACGTTGTCAAGCTACCACCAGGGGGCAGCACAATCGCACTCAGCCCTTAGGTCTGGAGACCTGGGGCAGAGTTTCAAAAAGCTGAGAAAAACCTCGGACTCCAAATGATGCCCCTATGCAGAGCTGGATCTGTGCCATGGAGCCTTGGAGATGGAAATGAACGTGGTATGAATGGGACAGAGATCATCTATTTCTAGTGTTATCCTGGACTTTACTCTAACAGCCTTGAGATCTCACCCTGACCCTGTGATGGCTAATGAAGTCCCACTCCTCGCATTCCCTGATATCACAGAAGAAAAACAGAGAAAGAACAATAATCCAGCCCCGCCTGTCTTTTTCCAGGGTCCCAACATGTCAGCCAAGTGGATTCAGCTTCTGGTGAAGAGGTGGTAGAGTCAAGTGTCAGGGAGGTTGAGAGCAAAGTCATTCAGAATCCCCGAGTTTTTGTGAATGAGCAAACAGTGAAGGATGCTGGAGACGGTGCCGATGGGAGCAGAGCATCTGCAGACACCAGCAGGTGCGGGAGAATTCCCCAGAAGATGAGGACCTGACCTGGGCCCGTGGCGAGCACAGAGGAGAGCCTGCCTGCTCTCGCTGGTGGCGCAGCCCTCTCTGCCTTGGCTTGTGCTCAAGAGAGGCCAGTGGTGCTCTTTGCCCTTCCCCTGAGGCTGGGGGTGGGGGAGGGGGGGTGGTGTCCACCATTCAGTTCAATTTCCCAGGCCTGGGATGCAGTGAAAGCTCAGTCCTTGCCTTTGCTATGTCTGGGAAGTCTCCTTCGAAGAGTAGACCTAGGGGGCTGGATCAAGAGGAGGGAAAGAAAGAGCCAGGGGGACCCAACCTGCTGGGCACATCCTGGGACCCCAGGCTTCCCTGCCGGTGACTAACTCGGTCCTCTTCCAGCTCTGCGGGACAAAGCGGGAGCTCCAAAGTGCTTGTCTCCACCCTGGTGCCCCTGGGCCTGGTGCTGGCAGTGGGGGTCGTGGTCGTGGCGGTGCTCAGAGCACGGCATCGCAAGAACGTTGGTGAGTGCCCGGGAGGCCCCTGCCCCCCATCTCTAACCCTGAGCCTCAGTGGGGGGCTTAACTGCCCTTAGTGTGGGGCTGCCCTCGTCCCTTCTCTTTCACAGGCTCTGAGAGAGGGTTCTGGGAAAGAAAGCAGGACGGGGAAAGATACACTCATACCCAAAACTCGCATTAAGTGCTGCTGTCTCAGGGAGGCCACCTGTGATGGCTCAGGGTTCAAGTTCAGAGGCAGAATTGCCAGGACAAGGAGCTCAGGATGCAGAGAGAACGACACCTCCAGGCTACTTTGAGAACTGGCTGGCTGTGTGACTTTGGGTGTCCCCATTTCACCTCCATTTCCTCAGGGCTCAAGGTGGGGATAATGATAAACGCCTCACAGGGCTGATGTGAGGACGGAAGGAGACACTGTGCCTGAAAAGTCAGGGGTTGTTGGGGCACCTGGGTGGCTCCATCGGTTGAGCATCTTGGTTTTTGACTCTTGGTTTTGGCTCAGGTCGTGATCTCAGGATAGAGAGATTGAGCCCCACATCGGGCTCTGCGCTCAGTGGGGAATCTGCTTCTCTCCCTCTCTCTCCCTCTCCCTGTGTCGCTTCCCCTGCTCGCTCTCTCTCTCTCAAACAAATAAATAAATCTAAAAAAAAAAAAAAGAAAGGTCAGGGGTTGTTGAGTCTTGATTCTCCTTGAGAAGGGTCGGGAGAGAAGACTCCGATTATTTCCATTCTGCTCTGGGTCAGCGTCAGAGATGAGCGATGCGCCACGCTGTCCCCTCCAGCTACCCGTGGGGCTCCTTCAGAGGCACCATGTCCTGCTCACACGTGTCCTCTGTCCCTCCACCAACTCCTCTTTCTCCTGCACAGACCGGGTTTCAATTAGAAGCTACAGGACGGACATTAGCATGTCAGACTTTGAGAATTCCAGGGATTTCGGTGCCAATGACAACATGGGAGCCTCGCCCGTCACTCAGGAGACAACTCTCGGAGGAAAAGACGGTAAGTCCCTCACTCACAGGGAATGCCCGATCCCCTGGGGGAGCAAGAACTGGACCTGACCCTGGCCCTGGGGTGGGGATGTAAGGCCAGTGAAGGCTAAGCAGCCCCCCTTGCTCCTCACACAGAGTGCAGCGCCGCCACTGAGAACACTGTGGAGACCGAAGAACCCAAGAAGGCGAAACGGGTGAGAGTGAGGAGGGAGAGGGAGGCCTCGCTTTTGTGACAAAGAAGCGCAGCACGAGGAACTGCAGTTAGACCTCAGGAGAAACTACCTCAGTGTGGGGGCTGATGTCAGAATAGGCAATGAAAATAGTATTCAGGAGAACTTTCTGAGGGCAAGACGTGTCTTACTGGTTGTGGTGTCGATGTGACTGAGACAGAGGCAGGAGGTAAGCTGATTGGCTGTGAACATGCCAGAGGGAGGGAGACCGAGGGATAAGAAGGAAGTAGATAGAAGCTGCGGGCACGGGGTGGGAGAGGCCAAATGTCAAATGCCGGTGATTAGGTGGATCCCCATCCTGGGCTGTGGAACCTGTGGACTTCAGGCCACCCAGCCTCCCTTGAGAGTTTGTTCAGAACCAGCCTTCTGCTTGGGTCTGAAAGACATTTGCTGGCAGTGGGCACTTCGGTCGTCACCAGAAGCCCTTCCCCACCCTAGCCAAGCGCCACATTGCTTACAACCCTACCAGAGGCGATTCCTCGCTCTGAGTTACATATTAATTACCCTGTGCCTCCTTAATCCAGGGTTTTAATGCTCACTCTCACAACTGCTCTCCCTGGAAGCAGCAGAGACCCCTGGAACAAGTAGGGGAGCAAGCTCGTCCTGGAGACGGCCTTCCCCTCTAGCCCTGTGTTGTTGCCGTGCTCCATCTCTGAGCAGGTAGTGAAAGAAAAACGTGAAGCACTGTGGCTGACACCAGTCTAGACCACCTTGCCCATGGACTGTGTGGGTAGAGCTTCCGGGGGACAGGCCCAAGCAACAGAGGTGGTTCCACTCCATGTGTTGGAAGGCGGTAGTGAGACAGAGGGAGATATTTTTAGAAACTGCAACTTTCTGCTTCTCAAAATTAGCCCTTGGTGAGCATGGGGAGCTAGAATAAGAGCAGCAGGTCAAAACAGGCTTAGGCTGCTTAGGCCAAGATTATGAGTTCAGGGTATTTAGTGCCTACACTCCCTCCGACCCCCACCCGCTGAGCCAGTGCCCCACTGACACTGACTCCTGTCCTCTTGCCCCCTCAGTCCTCCAAGGAGGAAGCCGACATGGCCTACACCGCCTTCTTGCTCCAGACCAACAACATGGCTGCCGAAGTCCAGGAGGGCCCTGAGAAAGTCTAGGCGCCAGCTGCTCTCTCCTCTCCCACCACTCATGACAATCGCCTTCAAAATCATGTTGATCCTCAGGGGACCTCACCTCCAGGGGGCTTCAATGCGTGCACTCCCACCCCACTTTCCTACCTGTGCTCAGAGGGTTTGCTGGTCCCTCCTCAGTGGTATCCAAGCCTGGCCTAACTGTTCCTGGTGGGGTTGAGGGGCCAAGAGGGGGTCCCTCTGCAGCTTATTTTAATGAAGAAACCCAAGATGGGGAAGGAGAATTAATATCGTAGAGGCACCTGTCAGAAAGGAGAGAGATCACGTGGGTGGGAAGATCATTTCAAAAAGGCAGCTTTTCCGTACCCTTCTCATGGTATCCTCAATGGGATTCTCCGATCCAGTCCACCCTTCCTTCTCTTCATCTCCCCTCCCTTCCGTCTTCTCCTCTTCTTTCCTTCACGGAAAACACACGTTTGGATACTCACTAGAATCAAGGCATCCTTCTAGACACTGGGACAGAGAGACCGCAGACCCAGCCAGCAGCCTTTTTGTAAACATCCTTGAGCCCTTGGAAGCTGCAGTTCCTCTCAGTACAGTTACCTCACCAAGATCGGAAATCTTCATCAGGGACGCTCACCTCCACCCATTAGTAGGAGAAACCATAAACTGCCCTGAGTCCTAGGGCCTGAGGGATCGGGTAACATGGGCGTACACACAAGGAATCATAAACACACATGCTAACCACTTCATAGGAGAGAAAATTGAGATCCCGAGAAGTGATGAGGTTTGCTCAAGAGGACCACATAGCATAAACTAGTATCAAAACCAGGGGTGGCGTCTCCTGTCCTCTTGGCCAAGAATCTCTCTGCAAGAACCCCTGCACTCCTGACGGAGGCAGAGTTCTAGAAGAAGGAGGAGGTGGAGGAAGAGAAAAACATAACAGAGACTGGTCTTTCACAAGTTTCACCTCAGGGAAGAGGACTCTTTCCCTTTCAGTCACTCAGATGGACCCAAGGGCATAAAAGGGTGGTCAAACTCTCATAAGCCATTTACATGAAGCGTCCCCAGCCAAAGGGAAGTAAAGAAGGTGTTTGATGATGCCAGGGAGGGGCTGATCTCCAAAGAGCTAAGGTTTAAAGTCTTTTTTCCTCTGATCTCTGTACTTCAACCAGCACCTTCCAGCTGACACTTGCTTACAAATCAAAAATGTGCCTTCATTAATAATTAAAGACCGTGATTGCCACCAAGGAGGCTCAGGCTGCATTTGTCCCCATACTTTCTATTTCCCAGACAGCCCTTTCAGAGTGTTTTGCTTTGGTCTCACTCTCAGGGACGCCAGGCTGTGGGTCCAAGCCCAAGTTCCGCCCACCCCCCATCTCCAGTGCTGGGCTGAAGGGGGGCTAGGAGACTGCCTACAAGTGGGACCAAGCTGATCTTCAGTAAAAGAATAGTTTGGGGTCTATACCAATGGTCAAGACCCCAAAGCTCTGTGTTACAGAACGTAATTAGGACTATTTATAATGGAATAAACTGAAAGCAAGAATAACTGCACTCCTCTTTGGCCTTTAAGAAAAAAAATCTTGGTTAAGCATCCATGGAATACTTGACCTTGAATCTCATACCTTCCTGGGATATCTTTCCAGATGGAGAGGCTATTAATAAAAAATCAAGTAACCAAATGAGTAAACTCCCTCCATAGAAATATCAAACAGAAGCTAGTTAAATGATAACTTAACTTTTAGAATAGTTGACCCAAAGTGTCTTGGGGGACAGCAATTAGATAAAGGACCCCTTTGTCTGCCAAAGCCATTCCTAGGTCCTGGCACTAAACCTTGTCATGTCCTATAAACCCCCAGCCCATGCCAGACTCATCCCCAGGGCCTCTGTATATGAGAGTTTTCTCTGGGAGAAAGTTCTTCCAGGCTTCTATCCTGCCTGATGTGGGGCAGAACCTTTGCTTCCACATGGACCTTGAACATATTATTTCTCATACTTCGTGATCCTAAGCCTGCCCTTGACAAGACCCAGACTTCATTCCTCCTTTGTCTCCTCTCCTGCTCTACCAACTGCAGTGCCCAGGCTTGATTCCCAGACCATGACCTACTGAGAGCATGGGGCTCCATCCTGGCCCAGAGAGGAGGTCATCAGGAATATTAATTTCTCTGTTCTCTATAATGGGGATGCATATCTAGCTTCTTCTGGAATGATGGCCCATCATTCCAGAAGAACCAAAACCACAAGGTCCATCAGAACCTATCACTCTTTTCCTCCAGCAGGGGGCTCCCTAACCTCGAAGGCATCATTCCTGGGGCAGAAGGATTAAGATGCACCTTCCGTATTAATGCCAATAACCCATAAGCCAATCCTGACTTCAGACAGCTTATCCTGGTCCCTAGAATCAAAGGCCAAGAAATGCCACTAAAGCCATAGACAACTTTACCTTACTCTTCATTGATATTATAAATAGGTGATAGTGGGTATAATAATATACTACCCAAAGTCCACCTTAAATCCTTCCATGAATAAGGAAGCTGGTCTGTAGCTGAAATGGGATATCTAATAAGTTAAAAACTCACCAGTTTGGAGGAGTATATTAATTTCCTAGGGCCACTGTAACCAAGTACAATAAACTGGGTGGCTTAAAATAACAATAATTTAGTCTCTCACCATTCCAGAGGTTTGAGGTCTGAAATCAAGTTGTCCGCAGGGTTGGTTCCTTCGGGAAGCTGTGAGGGGGAGTCTGTGAGGGGGGTTGTGCCTCTCTCCTCGCTGCCAGGAGCTGCCAGGCGCTGCTAACAATCTTTGGGGATCCTCGGCTCATAGCTGCGCCGCTCCAACTTCTGTCCCATCCTCCCTTGATCTTCTCCTGCCTTGAACTTCTCCTGCTGTGTCCCTCTGTGTCTACACAGGGCCTTCCAACACGGACACTTGTCATTGGATTTAGGGTTCACCCTGATCCAGTGTGGCCTCATCTTAATGAATCGCATCAGCAAAGTGCCCATTTCTAAGTAAGGTCATATTCCGAGGTTCCAGGTGGACGTAAATTTTGAAGGGACACTATTTAGCCCAGGACTTGGGAGTAACAATCAACTGTGGGGTTAATGATAAACCACATGGCAACCATCAGTGTCCAGCAATCTCTCAGAGAACTACTTAAATATGTCTGATGACAAAAAACTCTTCCTCAAGTCCTTGAATTATCTTGATTTTTTTCTTTTAAAAAACTATTACATAATAATGATGACATATTACTGAGGTCCAAGAATGGCTGAGAATCTGCTTATGGCAGTTGATTTTGGTGTGTAAAGATATATATATTTCGTTTGTCCAAGACTTTCCCAAGAGTCAGGATAGAACGTGTCTCCCAAGAACAGGAGACAGCGGAGAGGAGCTGACTGGTATAAGGTCTTGAAGCTGGTCCCCAAGGTAGAGAAACAAGGACTGTCCCCCGACCCCACAAGCTTCTCTGAAATGATGAATTCTACAGGGAAGTCTACGTGATAAAAATAATGTGAGATTACCTCAGAAAGACCACCTACCTAAGTAGACAGGAGACACACCATGAGAGGAGATATAAACTGAGACCGGTGGCCCACAGCTGGCCAGGGAGCTGAAACAGAAGGGAAAGGAAGATGATCCCGTATAACTCCAGAAGTTTCACGGGCTTGGTAAGCCCCTCTTGAGGCTGGTAAAGAAATGGGCAGCCAATCCTCCCTCACTAGAGTCAAAGTCTCTGATTAAATGTCTGGCGGTCAATACTCTAAATTTCAGATTTTTGCTCATAAGTCACATTAAAATTCATGCAAAATTCTACATATTTAGGTCCTAATCTTAGAATACCAACAGAAGAATAGCCATATTCAGCTAAGATGTCTTACCATTTCTTGTAGCAGAAAGCCATGAGTAGGCTTTAATAAGGGTTAATCTTCCCAAATTCCCTGTTCCTGGCTCTCTCTGGGACAGGTAAGCCTGTGGTCCAAGTTGTTGGAAGGTGGAAACTGCAGGATGCCTGAGCCAGGTCTGAGTGGACACCCCATTGAGTCTCGCAGGCGGGGGGATTCTCGTGGTCTTTGGGGAGAGCAGTGTTGGGTCATGGGGAAGGCCACCTAGGATCTCAGCTTTCAGTCTGGAAAGGCCCAGGAAATGGCTGTTTGGAGACTGGTGACATGGGAGGTCAAAGTAGGGTGATGCTATAACCAAGCACAACCCATAAGGACAACTTCCACCTCAGTGACAAGGACTGATCTCCACTGAACTGACTCTGTATTCCAGGCAGCGTGCTAAACCTTTTGTAATGCTTACCTCAGGCAATCCTCACAGCAACCTGATGAGAAAGCTCTTTCTTACCACATCTGTAACATAGGGAGGATAATAAAACCTAAGTTTTTATGGGGACTAAGTGAATTTTCCTGAAGACTTAGAACACTTCCCAGTGTACCTGATATTATTTATTTTATCCACCTGCCTGTCATGAGACTTGCAATTTTTTTCCCTGCGGTTCGTCCCTCTGGTCAAGCCCCAGCCCCAGAGGATGTTAGGCCCTCAAGTCCCCTGTGTGTCCGTGTGCTTCAGCCTCTTACCCCCTCTCCCGAGAGTGGGACCTCCAGGACACGGCAGCTGCTTGAGATGCAGAAAGGAGAGAGAAAATTCAGGTGGAGAAAACAAGAGAGGGGAAAGAGAATGAAGACACTTCACATCTCCCACTTTGAGATTAGCCAGGGTTCCCTGGGGATCCATCTCTGAGACCCTAGGGCAAAATCTGGAGGTAGAGACAGGACAGCCCAGGTCCGGGAGTTTTGATTCCTCAGACTCCAAACATTCCCTTCCTGTCTGGCAGTTGTGAGACCCCTGATTCTTGCTCTTAACAACCCCAGTGTGATGTCTGTAGGGTTTTATCTGGGCCACAGATGGTGTGAAAATCCCTCATCCCACACATCCTCAGGCGCTGCCTGGCAGGCCTGCCTTAGCACATCCAGCCTGTGTCTTCATAGACACACACGTTCACATTGCAGCATATTCACACCCACCCACCACCCACCCTGCACACATTTGCACACTCACAGCCATATGCCATACTTTCCCACATCACATCACACACATTCACACACGGAGTCTGTTCACACCCATGCACCACATGCTCTGCACACATTTGCACACTCACAACCACACTCACACATCACATCACACATGTTCACACATGCAGCATGTTCACACCCACACATCACAATCACACACCCTGCACACATCTGCATACTCACAACCACACACCACACATGCCATGCACACAACACACATTTGCGCACTCACCATATGCCACACATTCACACATCACATCACACACATTTGCACACTCAGCCACACATCACATAATCACACCTCACATGCCACACACACATTTTCACATCACACATCACACACACACACTAACCTGTCACACATGACACGTTCCCATGCCATTCCTCACAGTGTTCCACATGGCATGTACTTCACAGTCACACATCAGTCATATAGCACTCATCACTCACACCCACATGTACACACTCACAACCACACAACACACACACACTCTTATGCTCACTGTTACACACATGTCACATTCTCTGTCTCCAAGGCAGTCCCAGGCCTTGAGCCCAGCGAGTGGCAGAGCCCAAGAGTGGAACAGCTGTGTAGAATTGGGATGAGTCCTCCAAGTAGGGAAGGGAGGAGGCTGACCAGAACCAAGACCTCTGGTGGTCACTCACTCTAACCAGAGGCCTCAGGCCTGCCCTCTGCCACCTTGACCTAGTGCGTAGTTGGAGGAAATCAGAACCACAGCAGCTCTGTCCTGGTGGAAACCCACGTAGGGGCAGGCAGGGCAGGCTGCCCGCCCACACACCCACTTCCTCTGCACCTGCTCTGGGCCTCACATGCAACTTCTACTGCGGATGTTGTCTTTCTGTGTTTTGGAGAGCATGTGACAAATCAGGTGTGTGGGGGCCAGTGGAGAGCAGTGTGTATAGGACCAAGAAGCCTTCCCAGAAAAGGGGTGGGAAACAGCCTTAGTCCTCCGTGGGCTCAAGAGGCCACAGCGCCTGGAGGTGGGGATGCTGGGAAGCCACCTACAAGGTAACCCCCAGGGATGAAGCCCTGGGGATCCCCTCATAAGGAACAGCCCCATGCATCTCACAACAAAAGGCTCCTCAGCCACCTCCATGACCATGGCTCCTGCTGGGCCTCATGAAAGCCCTGTGATGTACGCAGGGCAGGAACCATCCAACTTATCAAGGAGAAAACTGAGCCCCAAAGCTAGCAAGCACCAAGCCAGGACCAGAACCCACACCTTCTGACCGGACCCAAAAGCTCTCTCTGTGACACCTTGTGACTGAAGGCCTCGGCATTTCTTTCTTCTCCATCAGTCACTGGACCTCCCCCCACGGTCTGTCGGGGGCTTGAAGGCTGGCTCTGTGACTTTAGGTGTGTCACATCATCTTCTGACAGGCACTTGTGGTCACTGGGGGGTGGCCTGAGCCCCTGCCAGAAGGCAACACCTTTAGGGGCATAGCTGGGGGGATATGACGGGTGGTTGATATGAGGTGCTGAGTAAACTGGGGTTCATTAAGACTCCAGGAGCAATGACCTGCAGGCGGGAATGCAAGGCTCATCTGGTCCCACCTTCATTTTCTGGATAAAGAGATCTAGGCTTAGAGAAAGGAAGTGAATTCCTCAAAACCTCTGGTTAGTAGTCCCACATAGTAATTTCTCAAAATTATTTATCAAATAAATTCAAGGGCTACAACCAACATCACCTGTTTCAGGCCTAAGCTTCTATGCATACGGTCTTCCCCAGGTGGAGAAAATTGGTGATAAGTCTCTTTTGTCCTGAAGGCAGGGGTAAAGCAAGTGACTGTGGCTCGGAAGTTAATGAACGTACATAAAGCATGGAGGACCCTCCAAGAAAAAGTGCCCAAGGCAAAGAAATAGCATACCTGAGAGTTTCTAATAGCTTTTAGGAGCTGCCTAGAAACCCTTTGAACCCTGGTGACCCATTCGCCCTCAACATGTTTTCTTAAGTCCTAACTTCCGCTGTGGTTTGCTGGTATTTTCTTTTTTAGTCTAAGACTAGTTAGCAAACAAGATAAGTCGTCGTTTCCTCATTTTCAAGCCTTGCTCCTCGTGGGGCCAGAAATCTCTTTCAAGCTCCAGATTGTAAAGGTTCCCTGGGTGAGCAGTGGGTCTCTGCTTGTCTCCAGTGGCTCTTGGATGGGACCTTGCTCTGGAAGGAGCCATGGACCTCTGGCTTTGGTCACTTTGCTTCCTGCCAGGTAAGTGCCATGGGAAAACACCCCGCACATCTTAGGAGGTTCAAATTGGCCACAGGTAGGGGAGTGGTAGGCCATCTCTAGCTTTGTTGTTCCTGGACGGATTTAGTTACAGACTAGTACCTAGGGCAGAATAAGGATAGAGACCATGTGAAGTTTGGGGGGCCCTCCCCACTCTCTGCTAGTGCCCCTCTCTCCACTCCAGACACATCTCCTGTGGGGCTCAGGTGTTGACTCATGAGGGCTGACGGTGTCACCCCTTCTAGATTCATTAGCCTGATAATGGGGCATTTTAAAGCAAGTGCCTTCAAATTCCTTTCTTCCTACCTCTACATTCTCTTTCTTTGGGTCTCCTTCACTGCTCATTTTCAACTTCAACTTTAAATGAAGACTCCCTCGTCCATTCAGTAACCCTAATCCGTGCGCCAAGTTCCGTATCTCCATTTATAGCTGTCTTCTGGGAAACCCCGCTTCAATATCCCACCAAGATCTGAAATGCAACATGCCTACTACCTTACTTCAAGTTCCTCATGGGTTCCCAACAAACCAGCCACTCTATCCATCTTATCTATCTCTGATATCAGCTACAGAATGCAGAATGGTTTTTTGTTTTGTTTTGGTTTGGTTTGGTTTTTTACCACCTCTTCCTATTTACCCCCACCCAGAGTTTAACTCAATCTATGGCCCATTCATGTAGTTTCTGGATTAGTATTACCAGAATGAGCAACAGTGGCAGTCTCTACTAGAGAGGTAACAGAGGGAATGGGAAGGAAGAGAACACACCATCATCCCATAACTATCTTTTCTACTTCCTCCAACCTGAGTGGTCTGCAACTCCAGATTACTCTTTAATGCTTGACTCTAGTCATAGGATTGCCCTTCCCAGCAACCTTAAATGGCTCCCGCTGCCTACAAACTCATCCCTTGTGCTCCTCTTTTACCCTCTGAGCTTACCACAGTCCCCTGCAATTCCCTAACCTCCAGCCAGAGAAGAGTCCTCCCTAAACATGTACTAGACAATCTTGCCACCATCTTCTTCCTCATGCCATTCCTTCTGCTGGGAACATCCTTCCTCTCACCTCCATGTTTTATGCTTCAAGGTCAACCTCAGCCTCCATCTCTACCGCCTTCTAATAACACTTTTCAGAATCCATCTTCTGAATCCCCATAACTGACCTCCTTCTGTTTTATATTGTGACTTGGCATATTCACTTCATTGTGTTGATTAAATCATAAGCTCCTTGAGGGTCAAAATTATTTTTTTATTCATATTTGCTTGCTTCCTGAGAGCTTAAATATAGAAGAAAGTCGAATAATTGTTGAGTCGAAGATTAAAAAGCCCTAAATGTCTAAGGAAATGCAACTTTAAGGAAATGTCAGACTCTGTGAGAGGTAGTAGGACTTATGTGAACACAGCGGATGGTTAACTAAACTTAGGCCTGAGAGGAGAGAGGGATCGGGTAGGGGTAGAAGATCTCTAGGAATGAAGGGTACTTAAGTTGTACCCCTGCAGGCTGTCCCAAGCAATACCACCATTCTAGCTGGGCCAGAGTGATCCCTGCTGTGGGTCCAGAACTTCTCCCTTTGTGCCCTTCCCCACAGGGAGAAGAGTTCACAGACCCAAAGAGATTGTCCACCTCAAGCCCCGAACCATGTCCCCTCTTCTAGACCTCAGGCTCCCTGTCCAGATGGCTCTAGGCCCACTTTTAATGACTGTGTGAACCTCTATCCTGGGTCTTCTATCCTAATATTCTAATTCTGTAGAAGAGTGGCCACAGATGACCATTTGGACTGAGATGGACGGAGCTAATACGTATAAGCTGTGTTATCTATCATGTCCATACCGGGACCCTTGTGGTGTGAAAAGGAGCCAGGGATGAGAAAAGAAAGATGGGACAGAGGCTAGGAATGTGGGGAACATTCTTTCCACATAGAAATTATTTAGAATGGACATCTAAGGAGTATGTGAATTCGCCAAGATGGGGCATAGAACACACTTTATTCAACAGTTCATTAGCTTTATTTATAACCTTAAAATATTTACACATATGATATTTGGGCCTTTATTTGTATTTCTGCCCCAGGTTGTACAAATGTTGGGGTGGTCCTGGTTCCCAGGAACCAGTGCTAGGCCCCAAGCCATAGACCATGTTTGCCTGGAGCCCTAAATGAATTTCCATAATAAAGCAAGGCAGTATTACATGTTGTAGGCTTTCAAATCATTTTTAACCTTGACCCCAAAAATAATAACACATACACTTGATGTTGTGACCCGGTCCATGCATGTGCACGTGCATGTGTGCATGCGCACACACACATACACACACACACACACCCCTTAAATTTATTCTTGAATTTTTAATATAATATGGGAATGAGTTTTGGACTCAGCAGCTGGATAGATGTTGGTGTATCTTATGAAACAGGAAGAGCTTAGAAGATATAGGTTTTGGAAGGGAAATCAAGAATTCTTTTTTTGTTGTTGTTTGTCTATTTGTTTCGCCAATGTAAGTCTGAAACACATCTCAGATATTCAAATAGAGTCCAAGTGGAGATATTGGAAAGGTGAGTCTAGGGCTCAGAGGTACAGACAAGCCTGGAGATCACTGTTATGGTGAAATCTACATAGAGTTGGCATTACAAGCCATGGGCATAAATGAGCTAGCATAGGGAGAATAAGTGAAGACCGAGAAAAGAACTGGCCCAAGTTCCACGCCCTGGGGGAGCCCAACACTGAGAGGTGGATAGAGAAGGAGAAGAAAGTAAGGAAATTGAAAAGGAGCAGTCATTCAGAGTGCGGTGTCAGGGAAGCCACAAGACATAAGCGTTTCAAGGTGGAAGGGTTCGGTTCCCCCAAATGCTGCCAAGAGACAAGTAAATGAAGACAAAGACACCAAGTGTAAGGAAGACTTGGGAAAAAAAGGAAATTTGGGGAAAAAACGAAATTTTTGCTAACCTTGACCAGCAGTTCTAGTGGAATCTTGGAGACAAAATTCTGACGGGTGTAGGTGGAAGAGGAAGTAGGAGGCGTGGAAGTGGATTCCATGATCATGATGACTTGCTTGAGAAAGCGATCAGAAGAGGGGTAGCAGCTGAAGGGGAAGCAAAAAGTAAACGGAGGGATTTTTCAACACGGACAACATCAGAGCAGGCGGGTCAGCCACAGCAATGCCGGCAGACAAGAGACCAACGGTACAGGGAGGAGAAGGGGGGGCTGCACCAGAGAGATTCTAAAGAAGGTGAGCAGGACCGACTCAGGACAGAGGAGGAGGGACTGGCCTTTGGGAGGAGAGGAGACACTCCATTCCCTGTGACAGGACAAAGAGCAGACGGCTGGCCTGGACACACATGTTGGCGTATGTAGGGATGAGAAGTTGAGTCAGACGTTTCTGATTCTTTTTTAAAAATTCACACTCCAGGGGCGCCTGGGTGGCTCAGTGGGTTAAGTCCCTGCCTTCGGCTCAGGTCATGATCTCAGGGGCCTGGGATCGAGTCCCGCATCGGGCTCTCTGCTCAGCAGGGAGCCTGCTTCCTCCTCTCTCTCTGCCTGCCTCTCTGCTTACTTGTGATCTCTCTCTTTCTGTCAAATAAATAAATAAAATCTTTTAAAAAAATTCACACTCCATCTGACAAACATAAAAATCACAGGCCAGCTTCCTTCTTCCAGACATAATTCTGCTGTGACTTGAGGTGACAGGGTTCTCATCACCTGGAAAACCATGGCCATCCAGAACCCAAAGTCTATCTCCAGAGCACCACCCCAGCCAAGGCCCTGTGGACATTTACCATGTTTTAATCATGGAAATACTGTCTTATTTCCCCATGCTCCAAATATATGTATATGTATATGTGTGTATATATATGTATGTACACACACACATACACACATATTGATATCCAATTATTTGTTGAGAGGGACTTTTTAAAACACATATAACCCTGTCCCCTCCCATCACCATGAAAACCAAGTCACCAACTTCGAGATCAATGTCGCTTACTGAGTAGCCTCTCTAAAATACCAATATTAAGCAGGGTGGGTCCTTTAGGCATCTCTTCCACCCCTCCCGTTAGTCCCCAGAATCATTTGGAAATAGAGCTATATAGTTCAGAACTGCAAAAATTCAAGGGCACCTAGGATGCCTATTTTAAAATGCGGGGTCCCAGGCCCCACCGTAGATAGATGTAACCACCATGCTAAGAGGGAAGAGCAGGTCATCTTCAGTCTAGTAAGTTTCTCCAACATGAATCAGGCACACGGAGCATAAAATATTTTATTTATTTATTAGAGAGAGAGAGAGAAAGAGAAAATAAGCAGGAAGGTGGGTAGAGGCAGAGGGAGAAGCAGACTCCCCACTGATGCAGGGCTCGATCCCAGGACCCTGCGATCATGACCCGAGCCGAAGGCAGATGCTTATAACCAACTGAGCCACCCAGGCGCCCCTGTACACAAGTTCAAAACCAGGGGGTTATATCTGTCTTTTCTCCCTTTGGGAAATCTGCTTTTCTAAGCTTTGCATAGCTCTAAGCTTAGTAGTAGTTCTTATGAACTCCAAGGAGATCTGGGGTCTGGTCATTTCACATCTCACCTACTCATGCTTCCTTGGGACCAGAGCTCAGTGTGATCTAGCAGCTTTTCTTGTTTTTCATCCATTCAGAGTTTGCACAGCAAGGATGTCTTAGTCTGTTCTGGCTGCTTCAATAAAATACCATAGACAGTGTGACTTAAACAAGAGACATTTATCTCTTGCAGTCCTGGAAACTAGAAGCCCAAGATCAAGGTGCCAGCAAATAGTGCCCTTGGTGATGGTCCTCTTCCTGGCGTAGACAGCCACCAGCTCCTTAGGTGCTCACACAGTGGTTTCTTGAGTCCGTGGAGGGAATGAGGTCACTAATCCCATCATGAGGGCTCCACTAACCTCCTCGAACCCTGATTACTTCCCAAAGGCCCCACCTCCTACGACCATCACATTGAAGTTTAGGGCTTCAACCATGAATTCTAGCAGGACACAAACATGCAGCCCATAACAGAGGATCTGGGTAAGCCACAGCTTTACCAGAAGCTCATCCCTGAGCAGAGTGAGGTCACTGGAAGTGTCTGCATAGGTGATGCCCTCCCCCATTCTATCTTGCTTTTGCTCACAGTGTAGCATCTTGTTCTGGGGAAAGCAGCATTCACTCCCCTTCCTGGCTTGGTTGGTCCAAAAATACATGTTCGCTGGCAGGTGCTGGGCCTCACACACAGGTGCAGGCTGTCTGGTCACACAGGGTAATTCCCCCACCCTTTGACTGGGTCTTTGTCTTTTGAATGGGTCACCCTTTCATTGCCACGCTCCAGTCAAGGGGCTGCCTCACACACCTCCGTTTCCGGCAGGTGGGAAGCAGCGCTGGATTGCTTGTGTGAGGGTTCGCACGGCAAATACTACATGTCTGGCGGGCCCCTGTGCTTCTCGCGACCACATGGGCACCAGCTACAGTCTCCGATTTGAATAGGCTCCTGTAAAGACTCTGGCCCTGCCCCTCTTCCCCACTCACACTTCCATCATCTTTTCAACCTCTTCACTGTTACACACGCTCTCCCCTCTCTCCAGAACGTCCTCGGCTCTCTCTGCTCATCCAGAAACCTCAAGTCCTGCTTCTTTCCTTGACGTCCCTTCTTTCCTTCCCTCACCTTACTAAACTCATTGGAGCTATTCTTAATGTGGTCAGTGGATGAATTTCAAGAAATTCGTCAACTCCTCTCTGTCCCATGAACATGCCGTGTTCTCTCTCTTATCCTCGCCTCTTTGGGGGCCGTACTCACTGCCTGGAAGAGTCTTTCCTCCTCCACCCAAGTCCCCTGGCCCCACTCCAACACACACATTCCACCCTATTCCCTCTTCCCAGAAATATACGGACACTTATTGGGACCCACTTGGTTGGTAATTAATCACACTCGGACTTAACCTCTTCTCCAGCTGACTCAACGGTATTAGACCCCCCCTTCTCTCTGCCAGAACATAAGCGCTTTGATTTCAGGGACTCACAACCATGTATGTATTCCTCCCTGCATCCCCCCCCCACCCTGTACATACAAGGTGCACACACCCGGGCACACAGGCACGCACACTCACACACCCCCTTGTGTTCCATCCGGGTCCCCTGCTTCAGTGAAGGTGATCATCACTCTCTTGGCCGCCCAGTCTTCCAGATCACAACTGAGACATCGCTTCTTCCAGAAGCCCTCCCTCAAACTACACCATCCCTCTGCAAACCTGGATTTGGGGTCTCTGCTCGCTGCTTCCAGGGAACGCTGTGTACCTCCATCATGGGCTTTATCCCGCTGTGCTGGTGCTACAGTGACCGGCCATTTGTATCGCCCACTAAATGAGTCACTCTGCATGGAGGGATGCCAGCAGCCTTCCTGCCACATGAAAGGCATTCAATAAGTGTTCGGGTTTTTGCTTTTTGTGTTTTTTTTTTGGTTAATGATTTAACAAGTGAAACTGGGGGTGAACAGTTGTTTTGGCTGAGTGGATTTGAGCAAAACAAAACTAGACAGAAAATCTCCTGCAGCAAAATCGCACTGTGCCTCCCAACTCAACACTGAAGTCACTGGGACGCTATCTGCCGTGTCAGGTCGCCATGGGATAGCCTCTCTCCTTGGTGTGGGGCAGTAGTCTGACTATATTCTTAGGGGGTTGGTGTCTGGGATCTTATGGGTTTGGGTTTGAATGAGGATGAAGGTTACGTTAAGGCTTAGGCTGGGAGAGATCTGCCTGGGAGCCAGGCGTGGGCCAAAGGGACCAGGGCATAGAGCCGGGCTGAGGACATACATAGGGTTAGGGAGGAGAGGAGGCCGAGCATGAGGCCAGGGCGAGAGATCAGAAGAGGGCCGGGGCAAAGGGCCAGCTGAGGCTTGGGCTGATGATGAGAAGGGGCTGGAGCTAGAATATGAGGCTGGGCAGGGGCCTGGTATGGAAATAGGGCCAGGGTTGGGGGTGTGGTTGGGAATGGGGCTTCCTCTCTATAACTCCCTCTCCCTACAGCGGCTGGGGCTCTGAAGATCCTCCCAGAAGTAAAGATGGAGGGAATGCTGGGTGGATCCATTACCATTGAGTGCCCGCTTCCTCAGATGAATCTGAGGTTCTATTTGTGCCGGGAAATGGTCAAGTCTGGAGGATGTGCCACCGTGGTGTCTAACAAGAACTTCGTCAAGGAAGAATACAAGGACCGAGTCACCCTGAAGCCTTGTCCAGATGAGAATCTGTTCCTAGTAGAGGTGACAGAGCTGACCAAGAGTGACAGTGGAGTCTATGCATGTGGGACAGGCATGAACACAGACCGAGGCAAGACCCAACTAGTCACCCTGACTGTCTACAGTGGTAGGTGTCCCAGGCTCAGTGCACCCAGCAAACGTTTCCACCCGCAAAGTTTGGGACAGCCATCAAACTATAGCGGTCCCCCAGACTCTCGTGCTATTGCCATGTTAGCCAGTCCAAAGATATTGGGATTTGTATAGTATACAAATTGGGATTTGTATAGTTGATTTGTAAAGATATTGGGACTGTGACCATCTCACAGTCCCCCCAGTTTCCCGTCCAAACCATATGAAAGGAACAAGATCAGCACTCTTCTTACAACACTTACTGTGTTGTACTGGATCCATCCTACTCAAGGCCTCAGGGGAGTGGTTTAAGACTGAGGAGGGGCTCTGAGACAAGAAGAAATTAGAAGCAAAAGGACATAATTGTCCTACATAGTTGCCCCTTGCCCCATGAGAAATTTCAGGGACAGCTATAAAGGAAAGAGATTTTCAAGCCACGTTTGTAAGCCAAACTTGGTACTTTATAAGCAGATCCTTTCCGTATGTCTTTTCCTAAATCCCACCTTCCTCCATTCCTCCACTGACTTCCTAACTCAAATGCAGCCTAGAATCCCAGTGGTGGCTAGTGCAAAAGTTGGCTGAGTGAAGGTGAAAGAGAATTTCTTTTGGGAAGTCTCTAGCCCATTTCTTTTTCTGCTCTTCCTGGTGGATTCTGCCCTCATCCCCTCACTGCCATCCACCCTGCCTGGGTCAGCTTCGGCTCCTACCGACATCCCTTCACCAGGTCTCAGTCTGCTCCTATGAGCCCACCAGTGTATTCCCCTTGCCTCCACAGAGTATGACCCATTCTGGGAGCCGATGCCTGAGCCTCCGCCTTGGCTTCATAAATTTCTACACATGCCGGTGCCCCCTTGGCTCCAGATGCCTGCACATGACAGTTCTTTTGAACTCATGCCTAAAGGTCAGTTCACCGAAGCTAAGGTAGGAGAGGAGGTGGGAGGGATGATGCGGCACTGTGACAGTGGAGGAGGGGGGATGTGTTCAGTTCATCGAATGGTTGGCAGAGCACAGCTGAGTCTCAGATGTGTATTTCCCTGTCTTGGGAAAGGGTACCTCCCTGAGATCAGCATACTATGTCCTTCAAGCCCATCTTAAAGCCTTGCCCACTTGGCACTAACTGCAGGACTTACGCGTCACCACCAGGTGGCACCACAAGTGATGAAGTTTGCGCTCCATTCACAAAATCTTAGCTCTTTTATGAATGACTTGTGGAAACCAAGACTGGGCAGAACTTTTCCAGCTAGAGGTCCTCATGTCTTCTGTTCCCCATAGGGCCGTCTACATTTGCTGGAATACAGTGATTTTAACAGTTCTATTTTGCAATAAAAAGACTGATGATTACACTAACGGTATCTTTACATTCCTATATCCTTTTCCTGTTTTAAATGCATTTTGACATATTTCTATCACATCTCCACATCTCCACACTGTGAGGCAGATACATTAATCAAACAATTGTTACACTAGAGGACTTCGCTGGGTTCCAAGAGGGATAGTGTAACTGAGTGTACCCTATACCCAAGGTTGTGACTGATAGTGTAGGATGGAGAATAGGCAAGCACACAAATACAGCATAAAGCAGAGTGGGGAATGGAACTACAAACAGGGTTTTCCCCATGCTCAGAGGAAAACAGGCTCTTCTGCCTGGGAAGTCCGAGAAGGCTTCCTGGAGGAAATGGCATTTTGAGGTAGATACAGATATAGAATTTACTAGGTGTAGAAGACATGCTAAGAAGGCGTTTCAGGCCATGAGGATTGCAAGTACAGAGTCTAGGTAAAGAAAAGGAGTGTGTTCAGGAAAGAGAGGGTGAGCTAATCCTGCTGGAGACTAGAATGTATATAGGGAAAATCACTTCTTTCTGCTATCTCCTGCAGTTACCACACCAGCTGAAAGGACAGAGGCCCCTCCAGAAATGCACTCCTCCCCCACTGATCCAATCTCTCACCACCTTCAAGTTTCCAAAGTGACTTCCGTAGCAGCTGCCAAGCCCTCAACCTTCCTGCCAACCACCACAGCCTCAGAGACCTCAGCTCCACAGGGGCTGCCTAAGCCCCAGACAGCCAGCTACAACTACCACACCAGACTTCACAGGCAGAGGTAAGAGGTCTCCACTGTCCAGAATGGACTACAGGTCAGGCATAGTCTAGAGTTAGGCGATCCACTGAACTCTTCCCGCAACATCTGCCAACAGAGACCCTTCTTGGGTCTCTTGGCCCCTGTAGACCATACTACCTATGAGTGTAGCACATTAGCTCATTAGTCCAATGACAAGAATACACTTGGCAATGCCCCAGCAGGAAAGCCTATAAATGAGACCCAAATCTTTAAGTCACTCAGCATTCATTCAGATCTGCTTTGATGGTGAACTAAACAAGAAAAAAAACTAATGAAACTATTAAATATTCAATTAGTTTCCCCTGTTTTCTTTTGTTTTTTCAGTGTAGCTAGGAAGTTTAAAATTACATGTGTAACAACATAGTATTTCTACTGGAGGGCACTGGTCTAAAGGATGGGGCACGCCAAGGAAAGTGCTGCGATGGACCACTAGGGGGCGGTATTACAGCATCCTCCAAAGAAAACCTGTAAGAATTGGAATTACTTTTGCCTAAGCAAAGAATGTTGGTGAGGAAAGGGACCTCCAACATCATTTAGGTTTTATAGACGAGAAGCTGAGGTCATCAGAACTATGTGTTTTCAAATAGAACCAGGACTCCTGATTCCTAGTTCAGCAGACTCCACCAGCTGGCCAGTGGAGAACTCCAGTCAATTCAACCAACATTTTCTCTCTCTCTCTCTCTCCTTTTTTAAGATTTATTTATGTGAGAGAGAGAGCACAAATGGGAGGAGCAGAGAGAGGGGGAGAGATAATCTCAAGCAGACTCTGTGTTCAGCACTGAGTGTCTGGGGGCTCACTCTCAGGACCTGGAGGTCATAACCTGAGCTGAAACCAAGAGTCAGAAGCTAAACTGACTGCTCCACCCAGGTGTCCTTCAACCAACATTTTCTCGGTTTCTACTATGTGCCAGGCATTGTGCTCTGTCCTGAAAATGTAAGATAAAAATATGCAGTATACAGGTTTTCTCTTACTAATGCCAGTCTGATTGTAATAAGGATTATAATCTGTGTAAACACAAGAACTGAGGACAGTGAGGAAAAAATGACTCTAGTTTGCCATGACTGCAGAAGAAAAGAGAACTGATGTTCTCACCCTTTAAGGAAAGTAAAATTTCAATCTGTAGACAAAATGGAGGGAAGACCTTCTAAGCAGAGGGCGCCCCATGAGAGAAACATATTTTCCACCGTTGTAAGAAACGTAATTTGCTTAGTATTTGTACTAATCTTGTAAAGAAACTGAGATGCAAACGGTCAGAAAGGGAACTGACATTTACTGATGGCTGCTTGTACCAGGTGCTTTCCCGTCTTTATACCTACAATTTTGTTTCTTGAACAGTTCCATGAACTAGGCTTTACTATACCCATTTCTCCGGAAATGAGGCTCAGCAAGGTTCGGAGACTGATTCAAGATCACACAGCCAGTAGAAAGCTGAACCTGAATTTGAATCCAGGTTTCATGACTCCATAGACAAGGCTCTTTGGGGGCGCGGGGGGGGGGTTGTTAAGAAAGGGACAAACCTCTGTGCCATTTCGAAAAAAGCTGGCTATTTGGGAGTGCTGCCTTCAACCTCCCTCCCTCCCTCCCTCACAGACCTCTTCCTTCCCTCTCCCTCTCCTTCCTTCCTCAGAGCCTTCCACCAGGACCCCGTGCCTGGGTTGGAAGACCAAGGATTTCACATCCTGGTCCCCGCCACCCTGGCGCTCATCCTGCTGGCACTGCTGGGGCTGCTG
Organism: Ailurus styani; assembly: GCA_002007465.1. Classification (NCBI taxonomy): domain Eukaryota; kingdom Metazoa; phylum Chordata; class Mammalia; order Carnivora; family Ailuridae; genus Ailurus; species Ailurus styani. The sequence continues at coordinate 9,239,794 of LNAC01000043.1, read as the reverse complement.
ATGAAAAGGGTCATTCAAAGGAGGAAAGGTGAGGGGCCGGGAGCTCAGGACCAGGTGAGCTGTGAGAAGGGCCCAGAACATTCAGACTCCGGCTGGGAATCTATCCCCCAACCCCCAAGGGAAACTCAGGAGCTTCAGATGAGCAGCCCGGGGCACGAGAAACGTGGCAGGGGGTCAACGGTCTGGAAATGGAGACGAGGAGGGTGGCCTGGGCCTTCTGGTCTTTAGTGCTGGGCCAGGCTGGGCCTCGTGCACCTGAGAGCCTGTCCGCTGCAGACCCCGCCGAGCCCCGGGGAGGGAGACCGCCTGTAGTTTCCCGGGACCCGAGGGCGGGGACCGTGGCCGCGGGCCCCTGACGCCTTTCTCCTCTTCCCCCGCGGCCTTGCCGGGCAGCCCTCTCCAGGCGGGTCCGCCGAGCGGCCTTGAGGATGCGCGCCCTGGAGGCGGCCCCGCGCCCCCGCGCCTCGCAGCCGCCGCGCCCTCAGAACGTCTACAGCGCCTGCCCGCGGCGCGCACGGGCGGCGGACGCTGAGGGTGAGCCGGGGTCGGACGCGCCGGGGACCGCGGGCTGGGCCGGACGGGACC
>LNAC01000043.1:9109002-9239083 GCA_002007465.1 Ailurus styani | reverse complement strand
CGGGGGCGGGCCGGGGGCGGGGCCCGGGCGGGCAGGACCGCGGCCACGCCCTCACCTCCGTTTCCCCGTGTCCTTAGGTGAGGTGGAGGTACCGCTCCCAGGCCTCCGAGTGTCGGCGCCCCCTGCCGCTCCGCAGGTAAGCTCCGCCCGCCCCTGATTGGCAGCCGCGGCTCGAAGGGCGGCCCTAGACTTGGGCTCTGCGGTTCCGGAAGCTGCCCGTTAGCCAGAGGGCACGCCTTTCCCAGCAGCTCCTGGGCCCCGAGTCTGGGAAGACGTGTCAGTTTCCTCCTTTGAGGGTGTCCTTAGACTGAGAGTCCAGCAATCGAGGTAGACTTCGTTACCTGGCTTCTAGCCAAGCATGACCGTGGGATAGACGGGCGCTCAGCAGAGGCGATGGATGGCAACTTTCACGAGAAAGAGCTGCAATTTCCAGGAGGTCTTAGGGATCGGAATCTACCCAGTTTTACCTTAATAGGGAGAACTTTCTAGTAAACTCGGTAGGATGAGAGGAGGTACTGCCCATCGCTGGAGGCAGTAAGCCTGGCCTAGAGGATGACTTGGCAGAAAGAAGTCAAGATGCAGATAGGATTCAACCCTTGGCTGAGGAGGATTCCTCGGAAATCTATGAAGGGCCATCGGAAACTCCTGTGTCTATGGATATAGCCATTGGCAGATGGGTAAAAAGTATTTAAACTGTCCATTCACTTTTGCTTATCCAAATGAAGAAGAGAAACTAAGTGTAGTGAACGTCCTTGTTTTAATTTGGGTGTAGACGAATCTAATGCAACAGACCCTAAACCACAGGGCTCACAAGATGGAAGCCTATTTTCTTCCCAAGTTAAGGCAGGGGGTCAGGAAGAGGTGGCCAAAGCCACCAGGTCATCCAGGGACTCAAACACCTCTGTCTTGTTGCTCCACTCTCCTCTGGAGTCTTCGCCCGGTCCACTGTCAGTGCTCAGTCACCAGCACCATGTCTCCATTCCAGCCCCTAAGAGAAAGCGAAAGGTGTTTCTTTAAGACCAGGACCCTGAGGTTTCACGCATCCCTTCCAGTCACACCCCATTGAGCGTAACTTAGTCATGTAACCACACCTATCTTCAGGGGAGACTGAGAAATAGATTCCCTAACTGGACAATTGTGTGCCTTGCTAAAAAGGGATGGTGGTACCTAGTAACCAGTAATGGCTCTGCCACAGTCACCTCCAGCTTCTTGACCTTGCCCTTACCTACCCCTGTTAGAGAAGGTTCCTAGTAGCATAGATAGGGTCCAGCAGCACCATCTACCCTTATACCAGCCCTTTCCTCTTGAATTTCTCTGCTGCCACACAGCCTCACCCAAGCCTGTACCTTGCTCACATCTTACTCTTCCTCCTTGCTTGAAACTCTCATTCCCACTATTAGGGACAAAAATCTTGACCAAACCAGTCCACCACAAGGTGTGTATGGCAAATGGCTCAATATTTTAGCTTTCATAGGGAGCATCTTGATTTTTCAAACAGAATCAATTAATCTTAAATGATGAACCGTGACAAGCAGTGGGAGATATATTTTTGAAACAAATTGCAGCTCATTCCCTCTCTGCTAAAGTTCACAAAGTAAGAGTTCCTTTCCATGACTGATTACTTCCCGAGGGCTGCCATGTTCATGGGGCTGGACTTGTAGTTCTCAGCACTTGTATTTCAACAGGTAACTCTCCCTACTGGAGCCTTCTTGAGTGGATGTTACAATAATTGTGCATTGTTGGAATCTGTGCACGGCCCTGTCCTACCAAGAACTTACCCATCCAGAAGGCAGATGATCCTGAAGTTTCCTTCCAGGGAAGAGGAGCACCACTGTGTCCAAATGGCCTACCGGCTTCCTCCTCTTCCCTACCCAGCCCCTTCCTGGAATGTACTGTTATGCCACATCACAGCCTCTCTTAGTTCTTACAGAGGTGCAAGGGATGACTCACCAGATTTCAGAATAACTCCCTAAGAAGGTACATATTTATTCCACAAGTCACACTGTCTAATCCCAGAGGGGAAAGTCCTCTGGCGGCTGAGTGTCCTTCAGACCCATGCTTAGCCGCATGACTTGAGCCTGAACCCCGTTTAAGGCATTTCCTGCCTGCGTTAGATCTAAGTGGTTTCCAGTTATCTGTGGTGAGACGCCACCCTGAAACTGCCCAGTGCTGAGCCACTTCTGTGTCTTTGCCTTCTAGAAATCTGCAACCATGCACATACCCCCCACCGCCCACTGTGGAAATCTATCTGGAGAGATACTAAAATCACCCTACCCAGATCCAGTGATGCTTGTTTGCTTGTTCCCAGGTGTCTGAAGCTCTCTGGCCCCACACCCCATTTCTGAAGACCACCTGTGAATACATGAGCCTCTACCACAAGCCTGCTGCCAAAGCGGAATATACTGATTCAGAAGACTATGTCAATATCCCCTGCCTGACTCACCTATCCAGCTGTCCCCCTGCCCCGAGACCCTGGTGCCAATGAGTCCTGTCTAGCTGCTGGGTTCCAATACTTGCTCTGTTTTCAGAGCCCTCATTACCTCCCACGCCAACTTCGAATCTCGTTCCTGTCTCTCCTTGAGAATAGCTCAGTAACCTCTCCCAGCTCTTTTGCACCCCTCTGCAGCCCCCTGTGGTTTTGAAGTAGCCCCTGGGCATGTGGAGCATTTGTCCCAGCGCCACCAGCTTCCTCTCCAAGCTGTGGGATTTGCAGAGTGTCTTTGATCACAGGGCCTTCGCTGCCCTGGCTCTAGATTCATGGCATCTGACTGGAGCAAAGGCATAGGTGTTGCTTCCGGAGACTTTTTCAGGCTTGGGTGTCACACCAGTAGAAGGCCCCAGGACCTCCTAGTGAGGGCATGCCTCAGTCCGGTGAGTTAGGAAGGGACAGGTATGAAATGTCCCTGGCAACATCTTTGCCTTGATCTTGAGGCTATCTCTGACTAATGAGCTTCTATTCATCTCGAGTCCTATGGTAAGGACATTTTTTTTTTTTGGTATGATGAAAGGTTGTAAATTTTCAGAACCAGGCTTGTTAGTGCAGTGATTATATGTATATATTCCTAAACCCTCTATACTGTCTCCCTCCTTTGATGTACATAAGTACATTGACCCCAGTGTCTCCCCTCTTTTAAAAATAGAATAGTTTGTGTCATCTCTTTATCTTCCTTCCGTGGCTTAGCAACAATATTTGTGCACTTCACGTTGGCCTGTTTGGGGATGCCAAACCGTTACATCTCTCTGCATTCAGAAATGCCCCCTCATCTCTTTGCCAGGTAACTTCTGGCAAGGTAGGGGAGGAAAGTGGCTTCTTGGAGGGCCAGGCGCTCTGCAGTAGAACTTATGTCATGAAAGGGGAGATAGCCACCCTCCTGCATAGACCTTCTTTTAAGTCTTCCGGGCAAGGACATCGGCAGCCTGAAGTCAACTACAAAGTTCAGCCAGAGCTCGAGACTAGAGATCACCCAATCTTGCTGTTAAGAAGAAGACCTTTCCTGGAGGCATAACTCAGCCTTACTGGCACTTGCCCACACTTAGGAAGAAGAGGCTATCAGAATTGAGTTCCTTGTTTCTTATTAGCAGGGAGTGGCATCGAAGATTGGACAGCCATATGATACCACTAGCTGTGTCAGCTTGACAATGTCACCATCTCCAGCAGCAAATAAGAATGAGTAGTGTAAGAAAGGAGGACCCCCAAGGAGAAGGGGTGGAGAGAAGGGGCTGGGGAGAAATCAAATGTGTAGTGAGCCTGCTTCCTGCTGGACCCTTAGCCTGCACAGTATCTGCTATCATTTACATTCCAAAAGGATGCCCCTCGCCTCCACCCCAGGGCAGCCTTCCTCCAGATCTCATGGCAATATGGTTTCTATGCCCTAAAGTGCAACTTCATATCCCAGCACCCCTTGCTGTTCCTCAATCATTCAAAGACAGACAAGAAAATCCAGTTTATTAAGCATTTATTTAGCACTCATCCTCTGCCCCCCACAATGTCAAGCATCGTGGGGGATAAAAAAGAAGCACGGGGCACAGTCCCTGCTGCTGACACAGAACTTACAGTCTGGCAAATAAATATGGCATCAATTAAAACACTGATAGGAATTAATAGAGTTTTAATAAATATAGAAATCTACTTCGTAGATTATTCACAGCATCCAAGAGAACCTTCCATGACCATCTTTGGGGCCACTTCAAGAATGAAGTCTTTGAGGATAAGCCTGGTCTAGAATGAAATCCATTGTCAGGGGGGTGAGGTGCGCAGAGAACATCGCCGGAAGGAATACGGCACATTTGAAATGACACGAGAACAAGGAGGGTATCCTGGTCTTGGCATTCAGAACCGGTAGAATTTCTCCATCCAGGTCAAGAGAATGTCCACTTCTCCAAAGGCTTTGGTCTGGGCTGATCGGATGTCCAACTAAAGAGAAAGGAGAGTTGAAGGTCTACCATATTAGCCACAGGAACAAGTTTCCTTCCCGCCCACCGCTCCTGGAGCTGCTGTGTCGGCTCTGGGAGGGCCTGTGATGAGCACACGCACCCATCACTTGTTCCTTCACGGGGGAGGCGGTGAGGACCAAGGGACCAGTGAGTACCAGTGGGTGAGGAGCAAGGGAAAAGCATCTGGCGCTCCTGATAATAGGAACTATAGAATCCCAGTCCGAGGTGGATCTTGCCACCTCCCGAGTTTACTACGCAGATGAAGACACTGAGGTCCAGTTGGGCCCCTTCCTGTGTATATGATTCCCTTCACCAATTTATTTTTAGGCTCATCTATCTTTTCCTCAAGAAAGTGATCAAAATCATATATTTTTTGGAGGGGGTCTGAGGATGAGATTTGGATTTTCTTTGTTGTCTTTATTTGGAAGACGGTAATATATTTTCCCATGCTTTTTTCCTTACAAACGAGACCACTTGAGCATTAAGGAAAATACTGCAGATACGTAGCACATGTTTGGGGTCGTGAGGCCCACTTCAGACTCCAAATGCCCAGCTCAAGTATTCATAAAACTTTCACAGGGCAAGTCCTTTACAAGGAAATCACCTTGTAGGGAAATAGAAAAACATTTCAGTATGAGAACTGGCACAAAAATGGATCCTGTAGTTTGTGGGGCTTGTGCAAAGTAGATGACAACTGATGCAAATATCCCTGTGCATGAGCAAAATTAGGGGGCTTTGGGCACGCCTGCTGGGGTCACCTGCAGTGAGTTCTGCATGAGGCATCTGCATGTGACGGGTTCAGGCCAGCCTATTGGTGGATAGGCAAGCTCTGGAATCCTGGCCTTGAGTACCTGTTTGAACGCTCTCTGGAACAGCAGAAACCGCCTGCGTGCACTCTCACTGATAGAAAGCATCTCGTTTTCCTGCTGGATAAGGGGGTGGGGGGAAATGGGCCAAGTGTTGGGCAGCAGCAGAGGCAAGTCCCCTCCTCCTCCTTCCTAGTGATGCCACAGGGGTTCCCCAGGCCAGCTCTGAATCCCACATTCTCCAGGTAGACACTGCCAAACTCCCACCAGTGGTGGGGGCTGACTCCTTTCATTTTCCCAGCAGTCTGACTACGTAGGGGTGATTGTCTATATTTTAGACGGGAAAATGAAGCTCAGAGAGGTTGATGGCTTTGCAAAGGGTTTTCCAGCTGGTTAGAAGCAGACCTGAACTTGAATCCAGAACTGCTCGTTTCAGAATCCAGAGCCTGTGCTCTCTCCCATGACACCACTGAATCCCTGTCATGGAATAAAAGCCAGGACTGGATAAGGGGAGGGAGGCTGTCTTCTCAAAATACGTCATTTCCCGTGGGCCCTGGTCACAGATCTGCTTACTCACACTGGGCTGTAGTTTCGACGCGATGACAAAAAAGTTGTTGGCCAGAGTAGAGAATGACTTCCGGATCCTGGAGTCAGCTGCCTTATCCAGACAGTTTTTGAAAACGGTGTTCAGGTAGAACTTCAGCAGGGCACGGATGAGGTAACAGCTCTCAGTGTCCTGGGGAGGATCTGGGTTACTGCAGAGCCGAGCCCTCCGCCCACCCTGGCCCCCGATGAGCAACCCACATGCCACACAAGGCAAGATAAGCACACAGAGAAAGAGATCTTCTAGGAGATGCCGATCAACATTAGATCTGAAGGTGCCTTCACGGGCCCACAGAGTGGCGCCTTTGGTTGATGGGAGGACCCACAGACTCCAAGAGGACAGACACACAGCCAGTCAGTGGCAGACACACACCTAGGTCCCAGAAGTCCTGATTCCCCATCTGTTTAATGCCCTTTCCTCTACACCACATGGTGTCTCTAACAGCTGTGTGTGGGGGTGGGGGGTGGTGATGGACCCTGGAAAGCACCCAACACTTGGTGGTTCAGAGTTGAGAGTCCAAGGGAAGAACTGGAAAGAGAAATGAGAAAACGAAAACTAAGACCCTGGGACACAGGGATCACACTCGAGCCCACTTGAGCGTCAGAGTGAAGCTCAGTGTCTTGCAGGGATCGGGGCTCAGTACCTGTGCTCGCTGACTGCCTAGCTGGGTGTGAGGATGACAGTAATGAGTGAGAAAGAAGGATGGGAACCTATGACACCGAAGTAAGTGTGGAATCCTGGCAACTCTGGCTGAATGGAGAAAGACGCTTACAAGCCTCAATCAGTACCAGCCTCCATGTCACCACACACACAAAGCCATGTAACCAGACACTGGGATGATGACCCAGACGTTGACTTCTCTGGCTCCCTGCCCAGCCCCGGTCCTGTGGAGGCTCAGTCTGGGCAGAAGTGGTCTCTATCAGTCTCCCCTCAGCCACCCGTAGAAGACAAGCCACCAAAGAGAGAGGCATAGTCCTTCCCCAGCATCTGATTACCGAGACGTTCTGCAGAATCTCCTTCCGCAGCAGCCGGACGCTCGTGATGTTATCCTTAGCTTGCTTTGGGAAGAGAAAGAAAAGATGCCTCCAGCTTGAGGGACAACACAGAAACCAACCTTGCAAATACATGCTGGCCATCAAATCTATCCAGTCTGGGATCTCAGAGGCCAGAGGAACCAAGGGAGGACCCAGGAAGTGCTGAGCTGAGGTAGCCCCCGGGGGATGGGGTACAAGTTTCCAGCCATAGAAATCACTCAGCTTAACCCCCAGAGGCAGATGGAATCCTAGGAGCTCTCAGAGCCTTGATGGGGGACCGGTTTGTTTCCTTTGGTCAGGAGGAAATAAGCCTATTTGTTTGAAGAATGAGTAGGGGCAGGGTTTTGCCTCCATATCCGTGGAGGTTGGCATGGGGTGGGGGTTGCACCTCTGAGCTGCCTCTTGTCCTTGGAGCTTCCCCTGCAACCAGCCATATTGTCCAATTCTCAGATTATAGTCAAAGCATCCCTGTGAGAAAGGAGCTTTAGAGCTCATTTTCCCAGCTTCTCAATGTGCAAGCAAGGAAACCGATGGGGGAGGGGTTCTGTGCCTGGTTTCAAGGTCAAGATCACACCTAGGGGTCCTGTCCCCAGTCCAGCACTCTCCCCTCCCCCAGGCCATCTCACTAAGCTCCCTCTTTCTGGATCGTTTTGTAAGGAGTGTATTTGCCAATGTGAGCACTGGATCACCTTCAGGACCCGGAGGAATCCTCGGTCACATTTCCCCAGCGGCCCCTCCCATCTCAGCATTAGCCCCCCTTTTTACCGTTAGCTAAAGCCTTGCAGGTGGGAACACACTAGCAAGAGCCTGGCAAAGCAGTTGGTGAAAACCCCTGTGGGTCTCAAAGCAGTTCCCACGACTTCTGGTTGGTGGAGTCCTATGTCCCCCTACCTTTGCGCATAGATGAAACCCAGATGAAGCAGGCCCTCTTCTTTGTTCCTCGGAGGCTAATTTATTTTCCTAGAGATTGACCACATACTTCTAAGCCTCTCTTTGTTCATGTGCAAGAAGGAATGCATGCTTGTGATGTCTCTGATTTCATCAAGGTATCATATAGGAAAAGAATCAGCGAGTTGCAAAGGGCCCTGTGATCGTAAAATAGTGTCCTGCCCTTATGGGAACCCCCATAGCCCAGCCCAGAGCAGCACTTCACTCACCACGACGCCCTTCATGGCCCAGAAGGCGTCCCGCAGTTCCCGGAGGGCTACTCCCTCCACTCGGCAGGCTCCGAACTGGAACTCTTGGCCCTGGACCCCTGGCGCCTGGCTGCAGAGAAGCAGGATCAGACTCAGGCTGAGGAGGGCAGCTGTCGGCCCTGGAAAGCCCATCGGCAGCAAAGGAAGGAGCAGGAGGATCCTGTTGGAAGAAAGGGAGGCATCGCACCCAGAGCAATGCTCCTTGACTGTCCCTCGGCCACCTTCAGGGACACACAGATGTGAAATCTGAGACCAGAGTCAGTTCCCAGGTTAGCATATTGCAGATGTGTGGCTTTGCTGGGTTGTGCTGGGGTGGGGTGCGGGTCTTTCTGCCCCTCCGCCTCATCCCTGCGGGTCTCGCTGTCTCTCTGCCCTTCCCCGCCACGCCCGCCCACGGCCCGACACCCAACACGTCCTTCCTTGCTCCGTGACAGTTCTCTCCAGCCGACAACCGGCCAGTCAGAATTTAACCGAGATGAGTAAAGAAATGGGGGCGGGGCGCGAAGGGCCAAAGAACCGGTGTAGAACTTCCTCCAGGCTCCGGAGGACAGGGACCTTAAGGAGGCGTTGGCTGGGCTGAGCTCCGCCAGGAAGGCACCAGGCACCCTCGGGCAGGTCTTTTCTCCTCCCCGGGAGAAGACCATCCTGACTCCTCATCACGAGGGAGCCCAGGGATCAGTCCTGGCCCATCGGGAGGGGCGCAGACAGCAGGTTAGGGTCACACTCACTCTGCCACCTCAACGGACCGACTCACCCTGACTCGAAGAATTAAGTTTTCGGGTAACGGAACAAGAAGGAGGAATCAGGTGAATCACCTTGAAAATTCACCTTTCCAGGTGAATCACCTTGAAAACCTCCCACTAAAGCACCATGGGACGACTGTCTCAAGAGGCCCAAGCCAGGGGATGGCAGGGGACCCACTATCTGTCTGTCACACCCACGTGCAAGAGTTTCTTCTCCCTGCTTTCTTTGCCCTTGGGTTCTCTTCCTTCCTTCTTTCCCCTCTGCTTTCGCCCTTCCTTCCTTCCTTCCTTTCTTCCTTCCTTCCTTCCACAAACATTTGAGAACCTGTCCTACTCTGGGCACTGGTCTCGTACCCGAAGCCACTCAGTGCCAGCCGTAGACTGGGCAGGAAGGTGGGGGACCTGTCTCCGGAATGACAACACCCGGGCCAGAGGGGCGCAGGATGAGCACCCAGGAGCCTCTGTCACCAAGCTCCGTGCCTCCGTGTCTCCCTCAGAGCCTTTCCCTTCTGTTCCTTCCAACCCCACAGCCTTTGCAGCCTCTCTTGAAAATTCATTGCTGGGCCTCATAATCCTCCCAGCCTTCCTTCCATCCAGCCCAGATCCTTCTTGATGTTAAAGCGGAAACCACAGCTCCTCATCCATCCCCCCTGGCCCCGTTCCCGATGAGGCAGCAGTCCGGTGCTCGAAGCAAAGTACTCCTGCAACTCCTGGCACTCACCTCAGGTCCCGGAAGGGATGCTTGAGGGCTGGTTGTTCCGGGGTGGCTGGCTCCTGTTGATGGAGGGGTAGGTTGGACAGGCACCTTCACTATCCACTGATCAGGGGCGAACCACGGGTGGAACGTTCCTCTCCCAGCAATGAAAACCGTTTCAAAGGTAAAGATGTGCAGGCTGGCAAGGCTCTGTGGAGATCATATATATGGGGGCTAGGGGGAGGGGCGGAAGGAGAGGGGGAGGTGGAGAAAGGGAAATTGGTCATGCTTTCCTAGAGAATTACTTCACTGCCTACTCACCCCTCGCTTGAAGACAATGGGGCAATGGTGAGCTGAGGTGAGCTGAGGCCTGGAGCTGAGTTCTGGCAGTGCCACCAGCTCTGTGACCAGGGGCAAGTCTCCTGGTGACCCTGAGCCTCAGTTCCTGTATCTATAAAATTAAATCAAACAAACAGAAAACCAACCCCCCCCCGCCCCCACAAGGAGCAAATGGGAAAATGACACAGAGTGCTTGGTGAACTCTATACACACAGGAATACATTATTGTTGTGTGGAATATCCCGGTCTCCTTAAATAATTTTAAATCACTCGAAAATCATTCAATACTTATGCCCTATTAATGAGGGGACAGTGACCTGGAGGCTGAGGATAGCCCATACATACTTCTGTGATGGCTCAGGGCCGGGAATTTTAGAGGGTTTCCTCACATGCAGCCCCCGATGGCCTCGTCTCAGGTTCAGGAAGAATAAGGCAGCGTGTGCACGGCCAGGCCTGGAAAGCTGAGGGGCCCCGGTGTCCTGGCGGGCTAGCCTCAGCCTGCGCTTGGCGGGCGTACACCCACGGGATGCGGCATGTCAGGAACCAAGGTGAAGACACCCAACCGTATGTCCAGCTAGCAAGGTGCTCAGGCTTCGGTTGCCCCAGGTGCGAAGTGAAGGGTAGACCCGAGCCGAGCTCCCAAAGCACTTTGTCCGGAACCTGGCCCTGAGAGACAAGAGACTTCCTCGTCAGTAGATTCCAGAAGGTTGGCGCGTGCCAGCCCCTCTCGAGAACGTGTAATGCTCCTGAGAATTATGAAGACTGAGAAGTCCCATGAGGGCCAGGGGGTGGGGACATGTGCTAGACTTTGTTTAATGCACGAGTTTAATCCCATGAGTATTTGACCAAGTCCCCGGGACACATTGTGGGAAACGCCGGACCCTGAATTAGGGGTTGACAAACTATGGGCCAAGAATAACCTGAGAATGGCTTACCCTGTGACCTAAGAATGGTTTTTACATTTGTTAACGACCAAAAACCAAAAAACAAAAAAACAAAAAATAACCCCAAAATGAAAAGTACATGAAATTCAAATTTCAGTGTTCATGAATAAAGTTTCCTGGGACACAGCCACACCCAATCTGTTTACATATTGTCTATGGCTGCTTTTGTGCTATTGTGATGGAGACCAGTAGTTATGGCTAAGACCCTATGGCCCACAAAGCCCAAAATATTTGCTCTCTGCCCTTTGCAGAGAGAGGTCGCTGTGCCCTGCTCTGAATTACCTTCCTGCACAAACATCTGGGATCAGGTAAGAGACATGGCAGCAGAATGTGATGTGAGGGGTGGGATCATTTTCCCCAGCTCAGTGGAGAAGGGCGAACGGGGGATCCGGAATGGGATCTGCCCTTCCCAGTCTCTCGGGCACTAGCACCCCTTCCCTTCATCACACAGTCAATGGCATTTACTTCCTTAAGCAGACAAAATACTTGCTGCCGTCCCCAGCCAGGAGCCTGGTCCGCTGTCGCTGCCTCTGTGAGAACCAAGCTTGAATCCTTCGCTCCTTTCGCTCTTGGAGGACCTACATCTTGCCCTCCAGTGTTTGGGAGGAGCCCACACCACACCCTTTCCTCCCCTTTCAGGATCCAGGGCATTACTAAAACCCCTAACTACTACAGAAGAAGATGCCTAGTGGCATTCGTGAGATAAAAAGAACACAAAGGGGCGCCTGGGTGGCTCAGTGGGTTAAAGCCTCTGCCTTCGGCTCAGGTCATGATCTCAGGGTCCTGGGATCGAGCCCCGCATCGGGCTCCCTGCTCGGCGGGGAGCCTGCTTCCTCTTCTCTCTCTGCCTGCCTTTCAGCCTACTTGTGATCTCTCTCTGTGTGTCAAGTAAATAAATAAAATCTTAAAAAAAAAAAAAGAACACAAAGTACGAAGGTAGCAGCAGTAGACAAGGGGGAGACAGGAGAGGACTGGAGAGACAGAGGCAGGAAGCTGAGAGAGAGGGAGCCCCAGGGCAGCTGCAGTGCTAGACACTGCCTACTGAGAGGCAGGAGGCAGGAGGGATGAGCTGTTAGCAGGGCAGGCTGGAACAGATGCATGAGGTCATGGATATAGCTCGATAGAGTCCAGGATCCCCACCTGGGGTCACGAGTACCTCATTCCGTCGAAGGAAGGCATAAGACAATACAGATATCCAGGCAAATATGTGCCTGAGCTTAACATAGCATGATTACCTGGGAAGAGAGGGCAAGGAGAGAGCTCAAGGACCTTGGCCCAACGTCAACTGAGGTTGTCCATTATAAGCACAAGATTTGCACACAGGCAGACTTGGGTTCAAAACGTGATTGGGTCGCCTATGAGCTGTCTGCGTTTCAGTTTTCTTATCTATAAAGTCAACTCCTATAGGCTCACAAGGACACAATGATGTAGAGCCTGTTACTCCAAGTGTGGTCTGTGAACCAGCAGCAAGAGCAAAATCTGGGAGCTCATTAGAAATGCAAAATCTCAAACCCTTCCCCTAAAACTATGGAACCACAATGTGCATTTTAAGAAACTCCATGGTGATTCTTAAGTACATTAAAATTTGAGAGGCACTACATGAAACACCTGAAGGACAACCCAGTGTCCTCCCCACTGTGAATCCTTCGAGTGAACGTGGAAGGACTAGACTGGTGATCCTCAGTGGTACAATTTTGTCCCCAGGGGACACTGGACAATGACTAGAGACATTTTTGGGCATCTTAACTGGGGAGTGTGGGAGTGGAGGTGTCACAGACACGGAGTGGAATGGGCCAGGGCTGAGGCTGAACACCGTACTGTGCACAGGACAGCCCCTCACCACAAAGAATGATGGCATCCCAAATGCCAACAGTGCTGAGGCTAAGAAATCCTCAGCTAGAGGAGTAATGGCTATGGGGGAAAGAGCTGAGATAGCACCAAAGATGGATGAGAAGGGAGTCCTTACTAGGAAGGGGTCTGTGGACAGATCACATGATCGAGGAAGTGGAAAAAGCAAGATGGCAACTTGGGAGGCAGAACCCAATGGCTTCTGGGAAGGAGCAGATGGGCACGGCCCGGCCCACCCCACTGGCTCACCCGTGGGGAAACTCTGAGTCTCTGACTTTGAAGGGTTGGAGAAATTGGGGCTTGTCCTTTGGACTATATCCACGTATTTTTACTTGAATTCCATCCTAGACCAGACTAAGACCAGAGGCTCTTCTAATCTCTCTCATCCAGAACTTGGGGGCATTTCCTTTACAAAAGTTTGGGTGGGAGAAAATGTCCTCTGAGAATCAGCTTTGATTTACAAGGCTACTCTCCCCCAAAAATATTCTTTATTAGATTTGAGGGATTTACTCTGCTAATCTCATACCACCTGCCATCATATATCTCTCTGCAGAGTTTCAGTTTTATGTTTGAGAAGTAAATCTACTCCTACCCCACATCTCTTATAAATCCCCCTAAATCTATAGGGAGGGAAAACTGAATCAGGATGGAGAAGGGTCCCATCTGCATTCTCAGGTGAAGCCATGAAGAGCTCACTCTTAGAACTGAATACCCCCTCTTTCTAAGAGCTGGAAACGCCCTGCAGGAGAGAAGCAATAAGCCCATGAACTAGGATTTCCTGATAGCCAGGAGAGAAAAGAAAGTTACATCATCATATTTTCTTCCAGGAAATTGACTTTAACCTTCACCCTAAGAATGATTGTTATCTCCCTATTTGGCTAAGAAACTTATGCAGTAATAGATGTGAGTTACCTGGGCATTTTGTCAGCCTCTTCCCTGTCTTAGCTGCTGTCATTCCAGGAGCAGAAACAAAACGTGCGTGTCTACTGGTTGGCCCCCTTAGACTGGCATTCTGCCACCCTACCTTCTCTTCTGTCCTTGCTGTAACAAACAATTTATTATTACAGGCATTTCAAAAGATGAAAGTAAAAACAAATTCTTTTTACATTTGTACAGCATGCTTAGATATACAAAGCACTTTCAAACAAATGTTCCCATTTGATACACACTGTAACCTTTTGCAATAAGAAAGACAGATATTATTTCCTTGCAGTTTAGAAAGCTGAGAGTCAGAAGAAAAGTCAAATGATTTTCCCTTCGACACATAAATAAACTGGAACTGGAGTGGAGGTCTTCTGGTTTTTAGTCTAGTACTGTTTGCCTTGTACCACGCTTTCCGAGCCACTTCGCAATCGTGTGGATGTGCATTCATTTACTGAACTTTTTCTAAGCACTACTGAGTCCCAGAAGAGGCTCTACCAAAAACAATGAAACGCTATAATAGCATTTTTGTAAAAATGTCCAGAAAAGACAAATCTACACAGGCAGAAAATAGAATTGTGGTTGCCTAGGGCTTGGAGTTGGGGGTCTGGGTGGGTAGGAGGAATGGGTGTGACTGCTAATGAGTTCAAGATTTCTTTGGGGGTGTTAAGAAAATGTTATAAAATTAGATATGGTGATGCACTCTGGGAACATTCTAAAAGCCATTAAATTGTACACTTTAAACAGGTGAACTCTATGGTGTGTAAATTGTATCTCAATAAAGCTGTTAAAAGATAAATTAAGATACAGTCTTCTGGGCTCTAATGCATCAGTAAAGTGGAGATACATTTGCAAAGAGATAAATTGTCACACTGTGTCTTTGGTACCCTTAACAGAAGGATCGAGCTCATGGGAACATGGAGTTGAGACAGAATCTCCCCCCATCTTGGGACAGTGCTGGAAGAGGTAGAGAGTCTTTGCAGTAGAAGAGATGTTTGAACTGAGGCTTGAAGCCGGAGCAGCAGGTTATCAGCAAAAGCAAAGGGAGGGCACCTGCCCGAGACCGCTGTGACCCTCACAAATTCCATGGCCTTACAACTACTGTAGGGGACCAAGGAAAAGAAGGATCTGGAAGCTGCTAGAAGAGGGACCACCAGTGATTGTTCTTTTGCTTAATGATTTATGGAAACCAATGGAGAACAGCAATTTAAATACAATTTAAGAGCATGTCAAGGGACCTAGGGTGCTGCTGGTCCCTCAGAGCAGCAGGCAGGAATGGAGAAGTGGGGGGAAAGAGCCATGGTCCTCACTTTCTAACCAAAGGCTCTTGGCCAATCCCAGGAAACAGAGACCACACGAGACACCCATTTCTGAGAACTGCCCCTGCTCCCCAGAATCAGATTCCTGTACTCTCCCACAACCTGCAAGGCACCAGCTTTGAGTGAGTCCCAGAGACATGAATATTTTAAGTACCTGACAGTATACAGGTTGGGGAAAATGATAGTTACAGTCTCCTGAGTAGATCCAGGTCTAGGACTATGGTCCTTTTTTCTGTGTTGCTCTGTCTCCCACATATCCCAGATTGCTTTTCCTAATGGAGATTTTCTTTTTTTTAATGGAAGGAAAGAAAGGAGAGAGGAAGAAGGGAAGGATGAAGGGAAGGGGGAAAGAAAGGGGGGGGAAGGACGGAGACTTACAGACTCTTCTTCTCTCATCCCTCTTTAAAACAGAATGCACACTACTCTGGAAGAAACTTCTAAATGCACTACTCGATTGTACTACTCCTCACCCACCAAACCATCTTTGGTTTCTGGGGAGAAGGCTCTCCCTTCCCCACTCCCACCCATCACCCTTCTTTTCCGTTTCTGTATCCCCAGCACAGAGCCTTCTACTTATCGGGTATTCAGTAAATGTGGTTGTTCTCTAATCAATTGTTAATTTCAGAATTGGGTGAATGGAATGCACTTAAGGGGGGAGATAAAGTAAATTAAATTGATTTTTACTTCCGTGTGATTCTTAATTATTTATGGGTAAAATCCACATAATGGAATGTTATCAGCCACTAATAATTTATATTTAAATTCTTAAGAAATTATAACATTTTAGGTTTAAAAAGCAGGTTACAGAATGATATATGCAGTACGATCTGATTTTTATACAAAAAGAGTGTGCATATATGTTGAAAATGATCAAGAACTATAAACACCAAGATATTAACAGAATTATCTTTGAGAGGTAAGAACTATAAACACCAAGATATTAACAGAATTATCTTTGAGAGGTAAGACAATGGATGTTTTCCTCCTCTATAGCTTTTCTTCATTTTCCAAGTTTATATAAGTTGAATATAAATCCAAGTTTCTTTAAAAGTTATTTTTAATTTGGGTCATCTGGGTGGCTCAGTCAGTTAAGCGTCCAATTCTTGGTTTCGGCTCAGGTTGTAATGTCTCAGTCCTGGGATCAAGCCCCACATCAGGCTCTATGCTCAGTATGGAGTCTACTTTGGATTCTCTCTCCCTCTCCCTCCCACTCACTCTCGCTCTTTCTCAATTTTCCTCAAAAAAAAAAAAAACTTTTTAAAAGTTTGTTTAAGTAAATCATTAGTTTCACCATTGCTCCCTGAAAATTGTTGAATTCCCTGACCTGGAAACGCACCGTCTCTGAGACTTGGTACATTCATTTCCCCAGCTTTATCTCTTCCCCACACCTCTGCGCATTGTGCTCCCAGCCCAACTGAGCTGCTCATCTCCACCTCCTGCCTCTGCCCCTCTGTTCATAATCTTGGATGTCTTTATCACCTGCCAAACACTAACCACCCCCTGTTGCCTGGACATAGAAAGATGGTCATGACATATTGTTGATTGTCAAAAGAAGATTGCATATATATGTGTATACACGTGTGTGTGCGTGCACACACACACACACACACACATACACACACCCTGTTAAGGATACTTATTTTGAAGAAGTCAGAGTACAGGCTGAGTATAATTATATTTTTATCTTTATTTGGTAAAATTTGCAAAAACAACGAACACCTACTACTTTTGCATTAAACTTTTTGCCTACTCGTCAAGTTCTCTTCCTTGAAACCATTTCCAAAATTACAAAGAATTTCTATCACCTTTGAACACTGTAGCAATTTGGGTCTCTTTTTGTGGTACTGAATCCCCTTCCTTTCCCTCCCCTTCTTTCCCCCTCCCTCTCCTGGACTAAGATCTTGGGAGTGCAAAGGGGTAGATATTGTATCCTTCTCTTTTCCTTACACTGTTCAGCATAAAAGAATATATTATTGAATAAATAAGTAGTGAGATACTCAATATGAAAGTATTCAGAATGATTTGAAATCTGCATTTTGTTGGGATAATCTCAGCACATGAATTAAGATATTAAAGCTCAGAATGTACTCTAGGTTGGAGACCCACTTTGATGTATGCCAGACATTGCAGGTGCTCCTCACGTTTATAGCTTCCCTCTTCCCACAACATGGGAAAATCACACTTCCCTGTCCCATTGAAGTTAAATGGGCCATGCAACTATTTGGGATGGAAGAATTAGAGGCCAGTACATACTTCTCCACGCTCTCTCATATCCCACTCAAGTTGAGGTGGCAGCATTTCAGGAGAGAAGCAGTTCCTTTAGCCTGGACCCCTGAGTATCCATGATGGGCAGAGTCTCTTGTTAATGTGTCTTGGATGTGTGAAATAAGGGATAAATCACTTCTGTTGTATTAAGTCACTGAGAGAGATGAAGGTCTTGTTTACTACTGCGGCATAACTTCGCCTCACCTGACTAATGGTAGAGGGGAGAAGAATTTAAATATCCTTAAAGATCCTTTCAACCCGCAGGAAATGGATTTAGACCCTGATGTAGGAAGAACTTTTGGTCTAGATGCTATTTAGACAACTCATTATAAGTCAGAGATTCTCAAAAATCCTTCTTTGATGGAAAGCGCTGCTTTCTCCTGAAGCACAATGCAAGCAATGCACTCAGCAGGTTCTGGCATGAAGCTCACCACTTTGGGATCCAGCAACTGGCTGCTCAGTCATTTAGGAGTCACACAATGGGACAACAGCTCCAGAAAGTAAGACGAATCGAGTCCGAAAGCCTGCCTGCAGGAGAGAGTCTTGTGCTCCTGGCAGGAGTGATGGAAAGGACCCTTCTCCTGGTAGGTGCCAGTAAAAAGCTTTGGACAAGCCAACAACAACAACAACAACACACACACACACACACACACACACACACACACACACACACACACACACACTTCTCCCACATACTTACTTACTACATGGATTTTAAAACTGGCAAAGAAAGGCAGGTCTGAGCTTGCCCCAGAATATGAGAAACTATAGATTGGGTGTCCCTGAAAAGCCTTGCATATGATGCTTGAAATACAAAATAACTTGGGCGCCTTAAACCAAAATTTTTTTGTGTGTGGTTCCTTACCTCTAGCCTTTACCACAGATGAATGATTAAATCCAGGAATCATCAAAAGTCAAAGGACCGATGAAGAGGGGTTACTGCTTCCAGCAACAGTGGGTGGGGCTCATTGTCCATTCTGCCTTCAACTTCCGAAAAATATCCTCTTGGAAAATGTATTACTCATGGAAATGAAGACAGGGTATTTCCCTCTGTGGAGTATTTCCTGCCTTGAAAAGTCACCATGACTTTTCCCAGGCCAGAGAGATGGCCCTCCAAGAATGGAGATGTAATGGATCTAATTGCTTAATCCTGACTGAGTTCCTCTTTCCCACAATAAAACAGTAATAAAATAACCTGGAATAGGATAACCTGAATGTTCATGTTTCATTAACCTGTGATTAAAAATTAGAAATTAAATAGCTCAAACTGCTGTGGTCCCCAATACTCATGTAAACACAGCAGGTTCTTACAGAGTCCCACTCTCCAGAGCGTTTTGAGAATTCTCAAAGGAGCGTGTCTCATAGGCACGTCCATGCACCAGTCTGTACCATCAGGGCTGGCCGAGCCAACTACTGTGAGCTTCAGCTGCTGCCCCAGTAATGGTGAGAATGGGATTCTCCTCACCAGGTTCTCAGTGCCAATTTGCTCCAGCCCAAAAAATGTTGCAAAGTCTCATGCACCCCTAACAGGATGTTGGGCCCAATGTGTTACAGAGTTCAGTGAAACAGCTTTCCCAATTTATTTTGCAAGCCCTTCTTGGCCACATACTGGGATACCTACCAGGAAGATTGGTTTGGGGACAGCTTCTGGTAGCATGGGACTGGCATTCATCATTTCTTTGGCGAGGTGGGGTGTGGAGGTAGGTCTCAGCTGTAGTCCAGTAAACCAGCTTGTTGTGTTGTACCTTACAAAGTACTTCCACAATTTGGTATTCCCGAAAACCACGTAGGACAGAGAAGATATCATTTCCACCTTACAGATTAGAAAACCAAGGCAAAGAGAGGTTTCATGATTTGGCCAAGCTCATACGGCTAGCAAATGGAGCTACTTAGACTTGACCCTGGGATTCTGACTCCAAGCCCGAGAGCACGAAGGGCAGTAAGCACAATACATGGGAAAACATGCAGCCATGCAGTCACACTTTGTGTTTGGGTTCCTGGCTCTGCAGTTTACTAGCTGTGTGACCTTGGATAAGTCTCTTAATTCCTCTGTTCTTTGGTTTCCTCCTTCCATTCTCATGAAGTGAGAATAATCATGCACCTCATAAGTATTGTTAAACGAGAAAATACATGCAAAGCACGTAGAAGAGAGAGCCTGACACTTTAGTAAGCACAAGAAAGAGTAGATGCTATTAAAATATTACTAATATTATTCTTATTTATTACCATGACACACTTAATGCCTTTTATTAATAAAAAGAGCTTGAGATAGTTACAAATAACTTCTTACCCTTAATCTATATGCTCTTCCATTTAGGAAGAATAAAAATAGTGTTTATAGTAGTACCCCATAGAGAAATAGCAGAATAGACTGTGGTTAATCCCAGTTTCTATCGTCTGCTTAGGATGTCTGCAAAGTTGCTTTAAAATGATAATAGTTCATCCCCAAGAGAAGTCATGTGAGAATATTATACAAAAACCTCAGAACCATAATTTGTGGAAGGGGCTCTTTTTTGATTAACATTTATAATAAAAACAAATGAGAACTAAGTCATATCCTAATAAGCCAGATCATCTTGTCCTGAAAACATTATGCTTTAAATAACTATTCGTACTTTCTGCTAAAGTTTGTTGATCTGAAAATGTTTTTATTTCATGATTATTTTTAAAACAATAGCTTTATTGAGCTATAATTCACATACCATAAAGTTCACCCTTTAAAAGCGGTTTTGGGTATATTCCCAGAGTTGTGCAACCAGCACCATTATCTAAGTCCAGAACATGTTCATCACCCCAAAAAGAACCTCCTACCCATTCTCGGTCACTCCCCATCCCCCCTGCCTTTAACCCTTGGGAACCACGGGTTTATTTTCTGTCTCTATGCCTTTGCCTATTCTGGACATTTCCAGACATTGTATTTGAAAAATTATAATTTCAAGCTTAGAATATCATTTTCCTCTGGGGTGGATTTATATTTGCTTCTGAAGGGAGAGTAGGGGATTAATTATCTCAGATTACTTTAATTACTCAGATGACTTTAATAGACTGAGATGACTCAAAGCTGATTTTTCTGTCCCTGCGAGGGCCAGTCTAGGGAATACCATGACTCCTTGGGGCAGCTCTTTGGGGTCTCAAACCCCAGCTTGGCAGGGAGTGAGTAGGGCCCCTCTTCAGCAGGCTCTGAGCTCCTATTGTTTTTGCCCCAATCCTGTAAATTTGTGTTAAATTCTACACATCTTCTCAGTCTCCCAAACTTTCCTTAACTTTTCTCAATTTAGATGGCTTCCCTGAAGGAAAAGCCATCCCCAGTGCCGAGCCCAGCACTGACTGGATTTCCATCTCCCACTTCTTGACTCTGTATTTCTGTCTGTCATGTTACCTTTCCAATATCTTCGGTTTTCATTTCCATATTTCCTGATTTTTCCAATTTTTCTTGGCTTCTTCTCAGTGAGAAGTTTCATTTAAAACCCAACAACTATTTCCTTCTTCATGCGAAACAGATAAAGAGGAAAATACTTCTGCATATTCAACAGCACCCAACAGCTTCAGAAAAATCTCTGTGCTCTGCCATTGGGAGGACAGACACCCCAGTGTGTGGGGTCTGTGAGGGTTCAATGAGATAACCTCAACCAAGTGCTTAGTAGGTTTATAATAATCATTTCCCAATTTGTCCCAGCCTGTATAAAACACAGAGCCAAATTTTGATCCTTCTAGCAATTTATGATTCAGAATCTTATGATACATCCTTTGTGGAAAAATCTTAGCTCAACTCCATTGTATTGTCTGCGTTCCAACTGTTTCATCCATTTTCCTTAAATCTTGGATTGTATGTATGTTTATAAGCCACTCTAAATCACTTTAGTAGGAGGTGGGACGTAAATAAGTAAACAAAATAAGTTAAATAAAGGTATTTTAAACTGCTGTGTGCTATGCATGCAGCAGGAGATAGTGATATTAGCACAAGATTGAACGAGCTGCCTGAGGAAGCAGAACTTTGAGGACTTTTGTCTTCTCGTGCCACTTGCTGACATCCTTGCTCATCCTTCGAGGCCTAATCCAAGGATCTCTCCTTTGGAAAGCCTTCTCTGGTCTCACCTCCATACAAGTTTCTTTCTTTAATCATATTGGGCCATCTATTCCTGGACAGTGACTTGCCCTGCCAACCTCGCTCTCTTTATATGTCTGTAATCTCTGCAATGCCTAGAAAGAGAAACATTTAGAAAACATTTAGAAATGTTTAGAAAAATTTAAGGCATTAAATTGAATTATTTTACAATGGCTTTACCGATGTGGTATTGCCATGCAATAAACTGCACATATGTAAAATGTGCCTTTTGATAAGTTTTGGCATATGTCCACATCTGTAAAACCATGACCACCATGAAGATAATAAACATATCCACCATATTAACCATTCATTTATTGGTGGACATTTAGATTATTTCAAAATTTTATATAAAAGAAGGCTACTCCAAGCATTCATGTACAAGTCTTTATATGGGCATATGTTTTCTTTTCTCTTGGATAAATACATGAGAGTGGCTGGGTCATGGCAGATGTTTATTTACCTTTTTATAAATGACTAAACTGTTTTCAAAGTGGTTTTATCATTTTACATCCCCAGTAGCAGTATGTGAGACTTTCAGTTCCCCTACATCCTCCCCAACACCCGGTATGGCCAATCTGTATACTTCTAGCCATTCTAGTTTGTATGATGTGACATCTCATTGTGATTTCAATTTGCATTTACTCAATGCAACTTAATGTTGAGCATCTTTTCGTGTGCTTTTTGTCTTGTTTGTTTATCTTCTTTGGTGTCTACTCAAGTCTTTTGTGTATTTTTTTAAAATATTTTATTTATTTATTTGACACACAGAGAGAGAGAGATCATAAGTAGGGAGAGAGGCAGACAGAGAGAGAGGAGGAAGCAGGCTCCCCGCTGAGCAGAGAGCCCAATGCGGGCCTCAATCCCAGGACCCTGAGATCATGACCTGAGCTAAAGGCAGAGGCTTTAACCCACTGAGCCACCCAGGCGCCCTTGCGTATTTTTTAATACATTTTATGCTTGGATCTATGGTCCATTTAGAGTTAATTTTTATGTATGGGGTCCAAGTTCATTTTTTCTCATACAATATCCAATTACTTTAGCACCATTTCCTAAAAAGGCTATTCTGTGTCTACTGAATTGACTCTATAACTTTGTTAAAAATCAATTGCCCATGAATGTGTGGGTCTTTTTCTAGACCTTCTCTTCTGTTCCATTGATCTATTTTTATACCAGTACTATGCTGTCTCAATCGCCATAGCTTTATATAATTCTTGAGATTAGAATATTAATTCTCCAATTTTGTTCTTCTCTTTCAGAAGACTATTTTTGGTCTGCTGTATCTTAGTAAGAATTTTAAGGTGACTTCATCTATTTCTACCTTTAAAAAAAGGCTGCTGAAAATTTTATAGTGATTGCACTGAATTTATAGATCAATTTAGGGAGAATTGGCATTTTAATAATATTGAGACTTCCAATCCTTGAATATGATATATCTTCCCATTATTTAGATCATCTTTTACTTCTCCCAGAAATGTTTTGTAGTCTTTAATGCAGAAATCTTTTTTTATTTTTAATTTTTTTAAAGACTGTTATTTATTTATTTGACAGAGAGACACAGCAAGAGACAGACCACAAGCAGGAGGAGTGGGAGAGGGAGAAGCAGGCTTCCCACAGAGCAGAGAGCCCGATGCTGGGCTTGATCCCAGGACCCTGGGATCATGACCTGAGCCGAAGGCAGATGCGTAACGACTGAGCCACCCAGGCGCCCCCAGAAATCTTTTTTTTAAAGATATGTTTATTTGACAGAGAAAGTGAGCAAGTGTGGATGGGGGAAGGGGCAGAGGGAGAGACCCTTCAAGCAGACACCCCGCTGAACTCAAGTCCTGATGCAGGGTTCCATCCACCAACCCTGAGATCATGACCTGAGTCAAAACCAAGAATCAGATGTTTAATAAACTGAGCCACCCAGGTGCCCCAATGAAGAACTCTTTTACATCTTAAGTCTGATTTATCCCCAAGCACTTCAAAAATTTTTATGCTGCTGTCAATAGTGTGTATGTATATATACACGTGTGTGTATCATATACACACGTGTATTACTTATGTGTATTATTTACTTATATTATTATGTGTATTATAATAGCATATGTATTATTATTTCAACTTCCAATTGTGTGTTACTGATATATGGAAATACAGTCGATCTTTGTATATTGATCTTTTATTCTGCTACCAAATGAAACTTTCTTCTTAGTTCTAGGAGCTTGTTGTAGATTCCATCAGATATTTCTACCCAGACAGGCATGTCATCTATGTATAAGGACAGTTTTACTTTATTTCTTCTATGGATGACTTATTTCTTCTTGAATTGAGTTGAGGTTTAGTAATGTTGGAAGTCCGGGGACCTGAGTTTTAATGCCAACCATGCCATAACTACTGTTCATCCTTTGGCAAATTGCTTTCCCTCTCTGAACCCCAGTCACCCTGTAAAATGATCCACGTTCTCTCCCACTTCTAACATTCAGTGAGACAAAGAATGCTTTCTGAAAGGTATTAGCACTCTAGTTGTAATCCATGGCTTCCTGCCTCTAGGCCTCTGAGTCCTACCTTCTTCCCGTTAAGCGGTTGACTCATCCTGTTCGGGACCGTTGACTTGAACTGGAGGGTGTCACCTCTTCTCCTCCCAACCTTCCAGTGAAATAGGGGAGTGGCTATATTCAGTCATCCTTCTACTGCTTGCTCTGCTGCCTCCTATTGGCAAAGCCCAGTCTTCAGGGTGGGTTATCTGTGTTCTGGCAAACGCCAGAGCATTGAACTCAGGAAAAAAATCAGGTGAGAGCCACATACATAGAAAAAGCAATTTCATTTTGTATTTTTTAAAAAATGTTGTCATACAAACCATAAGAGACTCCTGATCTCACAAAACAAACTGAGGGTTACTGGGGGGTGGGAGGGTAGGGATAGGGTGGATGGGTTATGGACATTGGGGAGGGTTTGTGCTTTGGTGAGTGCTGTGAAAGATGTAAGCCTGATGATTCACAGACCTGTACCCCTTGGGCAAAGAATAAAAATAAAATTAAAAATAAAATAAAATAAAATAATAAAAAAACTAGTGGAAAAAAAATGTTGTCATTACACACATTCCATCCTTTTGCTTTTGAATTCAGTCCTTACCAATAATGTAATGTTATACTAAGATAGGTTAGGCTCAAAAGCTGAAAAGACACAGTCCTGACCTTCAGGAACTTGAGACCACAGGAGAATGGTCCATTCTCTATCTTTCTGAGAGAGGGATAGGCAGACAAAGCTATGCTAGGCTATGTTAGAGAAGGCCTGGACCCTTAAAAAATAAGAAATTTGGGCAACCCCACCTATGATGGGAATGAGAGATAGAGTGTATGTTTTTATTCTTCGGAGTTACCCTGCATCTAGAACTCATTCCTAGGTTTGGGGGCTATCTCTCACTCTGAGAAGGAGTCTACCTCCCATCAGAGGGAAGGCTTGTCCAGCCTTCCCGGCATCCAGGGCACCCTCTAGGCCTGCCCAATCACATATGCTCACCCCAAATTCTGAATCCAAACCTGGTGATACAGGAACCATGAAAACTCCTCCTGGTGATGGAAGGCAGCAGCAGCTGCATCTGATCCCCTGAGTCCGTTGTAGCACATTTCGTTTCTGGAATTCAGAATCACTGTTTCGACTCTTTCATTTTACAAATGCAGTGTGGAATAAATTAAGACCAGCTAAATGAGAACAGGCAAAGGCTATTTATTCAGAGCTTGTTATACCAAAGAAGTCATCTACTATCACTTGTGTTTTAACACAGACCTAAAGGCCTGCAGGAGTGGGAAAGCTTTATAGTAGGAAACAAGGAAGCCTTCGGGGACACCTTCATTGGCATGGGGAAGTTGTCAGTGGGCTAACTAGAAGCAGGGCATCCTATGTGATTGGTTAGGAGTGCATATTCAGCTTTCCTGGTTCAGGCTAAGTTGGGAGGAGGAACAAAATATAGGGAATCTGTAGGTTGCCATTCAAATCGTGGCTGTCAAGAGATCAACTGGGGTTAGGGTTTAGCTTTCTGGGCTGGTAGCTAGACAGTGGTTTGACTTCATACAAATCCGACTTGTAGATAGAAGGCTGGCTTCCTGGGCTGGGCACTGGAGGCAATGGATTGGTTTCCTAAGCTGCAGATTGTAGAGCAGAATTCTATTTTTACATATGGTCTAGCCACTGTCCATTTGTATATTCAATCTCTCAGCAGAAACTGCAACCTGGAGAGGTAGAGTAACCAGAACTGATAGGTCAACATGAGGTTTGGCAGGGCTATCTTTTGACCTCCAAAGGAACTTACATTCGGCTTGTTGAGGAGACAAGGTTTAGACCATGGAAAAATGAAGGTCAACACAGATGTCATAGAGAGTAATTGTACCACAAAGTTAGAATTAGCACTACGGTTTGGTAGAACGGCTCATCACCTCCTCTCAAGGCAGAACCGCTACTATAGCCAGAGCTTCTAATGATCAAGGGCTCTCTATAGACTGGATATTCTGTCCAGCTGGCAAGGTGACATGGTCGGATGCATGGTTCTCCAGCCTTCTTACTGTTTTCATATTTTACCTCTACCATGGTAAGTTGTGTGAACTTAAACAAGATACTTTACCTTTCTGGTCTTCAGCTTCATCAAATGTAAAATGGGAATAATCGGAGCTATTCTATCATGCCTATATACAAATGAAATGGATAATAGGTCATCTAAATTTTCTTCTTTATGTTTTTCTGTATTTTCCAAATTTTCTCTCTTGGATAGTTGTTACTTGTATAATGAGAAGAGAAATTAATAGCATTATTTAAACTTCATCAGGGCCCAATCTGAGGGCTGAGAGCAGAAACCAAAGGCAGTAAGGAGAGCTGGCTTTGGGAGCCAGGGCATCAACATTAGTCTGCAGTTCATGAAATTGGGAAAACTAAACTGCTAAGCAGGGGGTGCGGTTCAGAGTGAGGTGAGGAGGAGGGAGGCAAACAGCCAGCACCAGAAAAGCATACGGAAGCTCAATATGCAAGGAGCCTGAAGGGAGAATACTAACATAGCAGTTGGTCACAAAGACAAAGACTTGATCCAGAAACAATCTAGACCCTGGGGCTGGCCAGAATATAAAGTGGAAGAGCCTCAAGAGAGTGTTCATGCACCAGCCTGGGCAAGGCTCAGTAACTCCACTTTGCATCTGTTTTCTTAACCCTTATAATAGAGCCTTCTGTCTATTGTAATTTGTGTTGCAATCAAGACTCTGATTGCAAAAGTATGAGAACCTAAAGTGAGAAAGAAAACCAGGTGCAGAGAGGACAGTGCTCAGAGCCAACAAGGTCAAAGCAGACTGAAGCCCTTCACTTGGTCACAGCCCCTTTAGGTAGAGGGCGGAGTCATGGGATCAGAGACGTGAGTCAATTAAAACATAGAGTTGGGAACGCATTCAATAGGAGAAAGAAGGCCCAGTTTCCCGTTGGCATCTTCCCTCCCCAAAAGAACAAGAAGTCCCTAGGTAATAAGAGATTCAAGGTCTCCCCACGATTGTTTTTGTTCCTGAAGCATTTCCAAACTCCACAAAATTATTATGCAAAGAAAACTTTATTTGTAGAAATACATTGTGGGCATACGGGATTCCATAGCAAGTATGGGGTTGGGGAGGTGAGTGGGGGTGGTCAGTAATTATAAGATAAGTCTGCAATTTCACATCAGAACTTCTTCCACAACCCACACTTAGTAGTCATTAGTTCACTTTGAAATATCTCATAGAGTCTTGGCAGTCAGTAAACATGTCCTTAATTTAATAAAATAAATAACACACCCAGCCACCCCTTTAGAATTTAGAGGGTTTATTTACTGTACAAAAACCTGCATGAAAACCTGTAGTCAGTTATAAATGTAATTGGTGAATTTTTTAATGAGTCTTATCTTCACAAATAAAAATAAATAAGTTAAATAGCAAAAATAAATAAATACATTAACTAATAAATACACCCAACAGTAGAAAAGATATTATCAAAATCTTATAAAACCATGGGCCAGATTAAGAGTAGGAAAACATGAAGGCAACCACAATAAGGAACCAAATAATAAATAAATAAATAATATAATATACATGGCGACCGGCACTAGATTATTTAGCAGCGAGATGGTGGTTTGGGGTCATGCCTCCACCGGTACCAAAGACTGGTACTCTTGGCCAGCACTAC
The DNA here is from genome assembly GCA_002007465.1 of Ailurus styani. Lineage (NCBI taxonomy): Eukaryota > Metazoa > Chordata > Mammalia > Carnivora > Ailuridae > Ailurus > Ailurus styani. The sequence continues at coordinate 9,211,657 of LNAC01000043.1, read as the reverse complement.
TGCCAGCAAGGCCATCATCCTCCTCCTATTCCATCTCCTCCATCCATTGCAGGAAAATGTCCAGCTCTCCCAAAGCCTTCACCACTGCGGCCTGAGGCGTAAGCTGAAAGACACACACTTCTGTGGTGAGCACCTCATAAAGAGACAATACGTGCTCCCGGGTTAATTCTCTCCTTGCATCAGTAGGTCTGCATGGATTGTAAGCACAGTATTTTTTTCAAGATGGAGAGCTTGAAAGAAGTTATGGGATCTTGGGATCTCACCAGAGGAAGGAAAATCACGGGGTCCATTACGTAGGGAAACCGAAGCCTAGGGGGTGGCAGAATTCAGACTACAACCCAAGCCTCTTGAATCACAGAGATCAAAGTAATGAGGCTGGTTTTTCTTTTCTTTTTTTTTCCCCGTAAGAAAGGTGTGTGTGTGTGCGTGTGCGTGCGTGTGTGTGTGTGTGTGTGTGTGTGTGTGTGTGTGTGTAAGGGTTGCTACTATGCAACTTCAATTGAACAAACATTTATTGTGTTAAGCGTTGGGCTGCCTTGGGATTCAGAGATGAACGGCACAATCCCTACTGATAGGGGATTCAGGTAAGTGAGGGAGACAGAAGCAGACAACTAAAATGTACTGTGGTGGATAGAGGATGGAGCCCCCAGAGGATGACAGGAGAGGTAACTAATTTTGGGAGATGTAGTCAGTGCCTTCCTGGAGGTGATGCCTAGGATGAGTCTTAAAGGATGAGTAGGAATTAGTCAGTGAGGAGTAGACTCCAGGCCTTCCTAGCAGATGTGCAAAGGCACCAAGATGAGAGTAATATGGCATGGACACGTGTGAGACTGTGACTGAATGTTTTTGAGGCCATGTATACGTGTGTGAATGTTGGGAAACATGGTATTGCCTCTTATTTGTACAGCTGGAAGATCCAGATGTCTCTGGAATGACTTGATGGAATTAGAGCCATTCCCTCGCGAATCCCAGATCATCTTCTAGAGACAGTATCCTTCTAGAGCCTGGATGGGTATCCCCTGGGTTAAAGCAGAGGGCGGTCCACCTGACTTCAGAGGGTTACCGAGGGCTACAGGATTTCTACCAGTATGAATATCCATTCCACCCATCTGTGATCTCAGTCCCAAAAAACACACCCATCCCAGCCAAGGCCAAAACTGCATATACCTCTCCGAAGTGACTCAGAATCTGGCTGTATTTCTCTGTTGCTTCCTCTCCACAAGGGCATGTCATATGGGCATGCTGAAAAGAATGCCACAGAATAATAGATTTTATTAAAGGCTCTGATTTTCTGTCCTTGCCACTACCGTGAAGTAAGCAGAATTCTACTCTTTCACCTGCATTCTTGCAAATACTCCATTCTTACAGAAAAGGCTTTTCAGACCTTGTCACCGGGGATCAGAAAACTAATCATCAGCTAGAAGAAGAAGCCAGCTTTGTAGGCTCAGATATGGGGCTTTTTGTTGGATTCCCATGTCCTATTCAGACCTATCTTGGTATTGAGTTCAGTGGTTTTGCTGAGTGGCTGCCTGGTCACAGGATACACTAATATATCGTAGGAACTTTCACCTATAGAAAAAGTGTAATTTCATGGATAATAGATAATTATCCTGAATATTACATAGCATTTTGTAGTTATTTAGACTTTTTGCATGGCGCATATGCCCAAAAGTCAGTAAAACGGAGTTCTTATTACCTAGTCACATGGCACAACACAGATTATGAGGACTTTTGGACTCAGTTTTCTACCCATTAAATGGAGTAAGAAAGAACTTGGTTGCTAAGTCATTGAAGTTGTGCGCAGCAATGGATTCTTTTACCCAAGACCTTTACTCACACAGAGTCGGAGGTCCTTCTTGATGGTAAGAAAAGAGTTGGCAAGACTGCTGATCTTCCGGAGGACATGGTGGTCAGGAGTCTGATAGTTTTTGAATACCCTGTCCAGGTAGAGTCTCAGTACATGGCGGAGGAGGCAGCACTGATCCATAGGCTACAAAGAAGACTCCTATGTTGGTTGGGGGGAGAGCATCCAGGGACAAGACCCAGGGTGATGGAGATGCCTCTAATTCACATTTCCTCCCAGAACTCTACGGACCAAGCACATACCTTTGTGTCTTGCAAAGACTCAGTCTTCCTCAAGATTCTGATATCAATGATTTCATCTTTAGCTTGCTAAATGGGAGAAGGCAAAGCAGGAAAGGACGGGTCAGTGACTACTGCCAGGTCTTAAACATCAAGACCTCTCATCTTCTCCTTGCCACACAGCCCAGCAGACAGTGTCCCTTTCCAAAACACTCTTAAATTATGAACTACAGCTGTTCTTGGGAACACATCCTTCTGGTAAGGAGTTCCCAGCCTATCTCTTTTTGTGACCACACCGCTGGGCTGCCAGAGGACAGAGAAAGACACGCAGAGAAGAAGAGAGACAGCCACTGGAACAGGGAGGGATTGCCTCCCTCACTTACCACACTGTCTCGTATCTCAGAAAATCCATTTCGCATTTCCTGAAGGTTTGTGGTGATCACACAGCTTCCCAAACGGAGTGTCTTCAGCCCAGCAGAAGGTGTCCAGAAGAGATAAAATGCAGCAGAGAGAAGGCAGATGGGAAGATCAGAGGCTTTCATCTTGTGCCAGAATCTGAAGACCAAAAGAGCTAGGAATTCAAAGGAAAGAGAACGACTTACTGATTTTCCCAACATCATGTCTTAAGAAGCCAATTCAGTCACCAGGGACATGCCTTCCCCAGGTGTCCCTGGTGAAACTCAATAGCTTTGTCTGGCTTTGGACAGTCTGGCCCTTTCATCTAACTTACTAAGAAAAGCTGCCGAGCCGCCTGGAAGAAAAGCCTCTGGGTGTTTGTTCAGGGTCTGAGTGTGAGTTGGCACTACAGGTCCTGGCTCCTTTATTCTGTCCCCATCCCAGCCCCATCGTCCTCGCCCAGCAGGGAAGTCCTGGAACAGCAGGCACTTGCAGTGAGTAGACAGAGGATTACATTTCAGGGCAAATGTTAAAACTTGTTTTGGCGAATTGACGTATGCAGTCTTCCCTTCCAGAATGCCTATGTAGCTCACTCTTCTGGTCCCCTTAAGCCCGAAGCAGGAAAACAGAATCTCACAGAAGCTGTTGCTGAGCCACCAAAATCACTTGGGGAAAATTGTGGATTTTATGGCCACCCCCCGGGGCAGAAGAGCTTAGCTGTTTGGTATTTGCCTGGGATCAGGTTGGTTATTTGGGGATAATAGATTTATTTCAGCCTCAAAGGCAAATAGAAAGTCAATGATTTCATAACAGTCCTACTGGCAGGGAAAGTCAAGATCTGATGGGCAATTAGCCCAGTTACACCTAACATTTCTCCTTCCTGAGGTGGCTGAACTCCACAGCACCCTCTACAGGAAGACTGTAGTCAGGCACATCTGAGAGGAACGCAAGAGGCTGCTCTTCCCTGATTTCTGCAACACCTGGCTCTGCCCAGGCCGCCCCAAAAGGAGAAGGAAGGCAGGAAGGGAATTCATTTCTTCTTGGGATAGACTGCTCCTATCCCAAAACTGCTGAGTTGTGAGATAAATTATAATGGGCTAAGATTAGGGTGAGGAGAACAAAGCACTCACTTCGAGCACAAAATTTAAAGGGGCACCAAAAGTCTCAATAATCAGGGTAAGTAATATTTTAATACATCAGAATGAATGAAAAAAATCCATGATGAACAACATATCAAAAAATTTTTAAAAGATTTTATTTATTTGACACAGAGATAGAGATCACGAGTAGGCAGAGAGGCAGGCAGAGAGAGAGAGGAGGAAGCAGGCTCCCTGCCGAGCAGAGAGCCCTATATGGGCCTCGATCCCAGGACCCTGAGATCATGACCTGAGCCGAAGGCAGCAGCCTTAACCCACTGAGCCACCCAGGCGCCCCAACATAACAAATTTTATTTTATTTTATTTATTTTTTTTAAAGATTTTATTTATTTATTTAATACACAGAGAGAGAGAGATCACAAGTAGGCAGAGAGGCAGGCAGAGAGAGGAGGAAGCAGGCTCCCTGCTGAGCAGAGAGCCCGATGTGGGACTCGATCCCAGGACCCTGAGATCATGACCTGAGCCGAAGGCAGAGGCTTTAACCCACTGAGCCACCCGGGCTCCCCAAAGGGCTCCTTTAGATGTGGCCCTGAACACACTTGGGTGAATGATCGGGAGAAACACCCTGGTCCCCAGAACTGTGTGAATAGTGCAGAGTTCTCTTACCTGAGTTCGGGAAAGGCTGCTGCTTCTGGTCTCCCAGGAGTCTGTCAAAAGCCAAGAGGCTTCCAGTTGCTTATATATGTCACTTAAGGAAGTGAGCTCCTGCAGGNGGTGCCCCCCCCCCCCCCCCCCCCCGGGGTTTCTCTGGTGGCATTGCACTTCCTCCCTGCCTCAGGCGGACTAATTGCAGGCTGTGTTACCTCAACACCTTCCTCCTAAAGAAGCCTTCTTAGGAGACTGCTGGTTACAGTTTTTAGATAAAAGATGGGCCTCTTTCTTCCCGACTCCCTTCCAGAAGGAAGGTGAAATGGTAATCGGGACAAGAAAGATGGCTGAATTACAGAACCGGAAGAGAATTCCAAGAGGTGCCTTTGTCCCCTCCTTTACTCTTCTAATTTTTCTTTTTTAAGACTTTATTTTTAAATAATCTGCACACCCAACGTGGTGCTGGTGAAGTGGGAGAGTGAGGTTCTTGCCTCCCAGAACGGAAGAATGAATCTCGCAGACAAAGGAGAGGGAGTAACGCGATAGAGTTTTGTTAAGTGAAGAACAGGAAAAGCAATCAAGAGTGAGAGGGGTTCCAAAAAGGTTGCCAACAAGGACCTCCACTGACAGTCTTTAATTTAGAACTAACCAGGCTTGTGGCCTTATCATTGTTGTGATGTCTTGGCTTGAGTAAGGACTGGTGATAACATTTTTAACAGCTTACTTCTTTTTAGGGTCTGGTTATCCTTTGTTGGTCACTGGTGACGATTATAAAAAAAGACACCCGTCCCACATGCTTAGGGCAGGGTGGTCTAAAGGAGCCCTCCAGTCATCATTAAAGAATGGACCCCAGTTCTTTCTTTTTGAGCTATTCCGGGCTATGCAAATCCCTCCCTTCTCTGACTTCCAACTGCAGACCTTTCTTTGGCACGTAAGAGAGTCTAGCGTTGCCCTCTGCTTCATAAGCCTTAGCCTTTTCTCCCTTATGACACCAAAGAATTTTCTTAGGAAGTAATCCATCAAGTGGGACGACACTTCCAGGTAAGATTAAATCAAAGCACCTGGGATTAATTTTATACAATGCTTTGAAAACTACCAAGATGGTAGAGATTATAATATATTCCTTTTCAGCTCTTTTCTTATTACCTAAGACTCTGGGGTTCTTTATTTGAGTTCAGGGATTCCAGGGTTTACAGGATGACTTTCCCATATGATTTCATTTTTCTGGATTTCAGTTTACGTATCAGTTTACATACAAATGAGAGCAATAGAATAGGTAACATATAAGGTCCATCCCAATTCTGATGTTCAATGTCACTATGCTTTCTTGCTCTTCTACTTTTTGGGTCAGAACGCTCTTTTTAATGTCTTTTAATGTCTCCCTAAAGTGCCTTGAAAATGAAGACCATAACTTTTCATTGTAATGCTTGATAAATGCTGAAAATATGTGTGAATATCTGATCTAAATATCGCTTGAGCTCATGCCTGTTTTTTAGTCATTGCTGCTAGGTAGACCATTTCTCATGATCATCCAGAATAGTGATTGAAGTAATGAGAAACATGGTTTGACAAGAATATGTGAAGCCAAAACTTTGAGAAAATATAAGCTGTTCTCATGCCAGTGAATTCCTTTCCTTTAAGCAAGAAGAACACAATTGCTTTGTTTGAAGTTACCTGTAATGATTAACTAAACTTATTCATGTGCAGTCCTGATTCTACTTTAATAATTGAGTCTTTTTCCTACTTTGAAGTACTTTCTTCTCTTAAAATCCATCGAATAGATTCCATTCCATTCTCTGTACAGACAACAATTCAGTACTCCTCCTCCATGAAACTGCCCCCGCCTCACCCTAATCTCCCTCCCTCCCTCTCTCTCTCTCTCTCTTTTCCCACCCCCATTTCCCAGGGCAGAATTGGTCCCTCCCTCTTGTGGACCTCCACTCTACCTTGCATATTACTTCTTTTATACTTATCACAGTTAAGTACAGTTTTTTTGGTGGCATATCTGGATCTCTCACCAACCTGAGAGCTCCGTGTTCGTCTTTGTGGTCCCAATACTCTATGACTCCTGGAAGGTGCTCAGTTAATACCTGATAACTAGTGAATGAACATCCTGATTTAAAATCATGTCTTCTTTCTGTTATATCCTGCCACGGCTCTCAGGCTTGGCTGAGCCTAAAAACGAAGACATACAGAGCAATTAGTCATTACCAAATGGCCTGAAATCAGAGAGGTATAGGAGGATGGCGAGATGAGGGTAAAAGATAAGCTGGTTTGAGGTCAGAAGTAATATTGGCCATTTTACGAAATTTGGATTTTATCCGAAAGCAAGGAGTTACCAAGGCTTTCAGCAATGAGCAATGTGATTGGATAAGCAAACTAAAAGCACTACTTGAAGCAGTTAAGACAGGGAGGTGTAGGGTCCAATGAAGGACTTTCAGGACAGAGATGACTAGGGCAGCAAAGCTCACCACATATTTGAGCACTAGCAAACAATGTAGCTGGCTGGAGCTGGGTTTTGTGTAGAGGGGCAATGGGAGATCCAGTTGGAAATATGGCTTTATCATCAAGGTCATCATGCCAAGGAATGTGAACTTGGACTAGGAGTCTAGAGAGATATTGTCTAGCTCTAGCTTTACCCACAGCCCACTGTGTGGTCTTGGGGAAATCCCTTCCCTTCTCTGGATCTGTTTCCTCATCTGTAAATTATGGGGAAATTAATTAAATGATTTAAGTCCTTTTCATCTCTGCCTTTTGATTTCTGTGATTCTTTGTCCTCACCACCCCCCTCCCTGAAGCAATAAGGAGCCATGAAGGGTCTTAGAATAAGGGAAGAGATGTGGTACTGACTGCACTAACTGTGAGATCCTCAAAGGCAGCAGAGTGCTTGGCACATTGTTAGCGATCAGATAAAATATTTGGCACATGATGTGGCTGTGGGGAAGAAATGGGGGGCACATTTCATGAGCACATCAAGCTAACTCTAGGAAATAGGGTTTTAAACCCGAATGTCAGTATATATTCAGCGCCAGTGTAATTGTAAAGGTAAGCTGGGCAGACGAGAGAAAAGAAGAATCCCTTCTTGTGACATAAATTCAGCTTCCTAACCAAACCATTTTTGGGCAGGAAACAATTTTCTAGAAACCAAGAACAAAACTCAGCCGCTCCTTTTTTCCCAAGGCAAGTCCTGCGTTTGCAGCTCAGGGTTTTCCCTGTCTCCACCAACGTCACAATTACTGGCACGTGGCCTTCCGGCCCAGTTGCATCACCTTGGAGGGAAACACTTGGGTGTTCAGGTTCTGCTGAAGGAAGAACTTCAGCCCCCTGGATGGGCCCGTACAGACCGTCCTTACTCCCAGGCCTGCAGTGTGGGAGCGTTGCCCAGCCTGCAGCCTCCAGTAGGGCCCCTGTACCCCACTGCGGGGTGGGGATGGGCGGAGCAGCTGACGCTATCTGAAGCATACATTTTCACTTCCCTGTCCTCAAAGCCTGCAAATGGGTGACGTCATTTCCTTTTCCTGCGTCTTTCCATCTTGCTCTGTTTAACCAGCTTGACTTGCTGCCACCTTTTCTCTTGAGATTTCCTCTGACAGCTGACCCCAGAGTTGGCGAATTCCTCCCAGCCTCTGCAAAGTGGGAACCACTGGGAAAACCCTCCGCTGGACATGGGATCTGGGAACAAAAATCTAGACGTGGACTTGAATTAAGTTTCCTCATCTAGAAGAACAGGGATGAATGTAATTCTTTGCCTTTTAATTCTACCAACAAGCACGGAGACTTCCAGGCGTGGGCACTGAGCTGGATGACCCTAGAGCACCCAAATGAAAAGATTGGTGTCTTGGGATCTCTTGTGGGACTCAGAGTGTTGTAAGGGAACAGAGCCTTTAATGTGGGAGATCTTAACCTGGGAGAAGTTGGATGGAAAAAAACCACATCCTTTCTTTTTCTTAACCTCTAATCAAAATTTAGCATTTTCTTCGATTATGAGATTAGGAAACAGATACAAACTATAAGAGTATTAGCAGTACCTGTGACTTTGTCACTGACAGAAATCACAAATATTTTGTGTCACATTACAGTTGTTTCAAACACTTTAAAATATCATTTATAGGAGCACCTGGGTGGCTCAGTCGTTGGGCGTCTGCCTTTGGCTCAGGTCATGATCCCAGGGTCCTGGGATGGAGCCCTGCATCAGGCTCTCTGCTCAGTGGAAAGCCTGCTTCTCCCTCTCCCACTTCCCTTGCTTCTGTTCCCTCTCTCATTGTGTCTCTCTGTCAGATAAATGGATAAAATCTTTAAATACATATATATATACAAATATATATCTCATTTATACTCATCACTACTTAGAAACATCAGCAATCTGTAGGCCTGCCTGCTGCTAGCTCTTCTTAATGCATTAAGAAAGAAGCACACTCATTTTACATTACCTATTGACATTCTGTATTTTGATAGCTGTATTTTAATATAATTGATTTCTTTCGTAATCCTATGTGTTTTATTTTATGCATTTAAAAACGTTATTCTGAGTAGGGTCCATAGGCTTTGCTGTGTGCCAAGGAGGTCCAGAGCACACAGAAGGTTGAGATCCCTGGCCCTAATGGCAGGCGCAAAGACCCATTGGTATGCCCATCACACTTTCCCAGTTGTGACATGAAGCGGGCGAGGAAGGATGTTATTCACGGAGATGATGGGAGAGATTGTCATCAGGACATTCCTAGAAAATGCAGAGTCTGTGCTCATCATAGGCACTGGGGGTTGAGGGGTGTGTGGAGATTACTTCTTATCTGAGTTCGTTTCTTGGAGAGAGCCGGGTTTGAGCAAGGCTAGAAGAACTAACAATTTTGTGACTTTTGGGGATGGAAAGGCTGTGGCAGGAGCAGAAGGACCCTTGCTCCTTGCAGTCAGATAGCTAGAACAAAGTTTCTGAAGCAGAAGGTGCTTTTGTACCTGAGGGAGGGTGCCCCCGTGGGTGTTGGCTGGAGTAGGGGAGCAGGTATTGAAGAACGGTGAAAAGGGTCAATGCCATGAATGGTGAACATCAGTCTGAGGAAGCGGCCCTCTGAAATCTTCCATTTCTAAGAACCAATGACCAGTTTCCTTTGGTGATGCTTAGGTCAACATTGCACACATCACAGGAGCTCAGCCGTCTTGCTTACCGATTCATTTCCCTAACTAGATTCAAAGCCCTTTTTCGGGCACTGGTTCCCCACAGAGGCTAAGCTCTCTGCCCTCCAACCACTGTCCCCTCAGGCATCACCTCTAGCTCCTCAGGCATAACCCCATTGCCTCAGCGCCGTCCTCCCGAGGTCACCGCCAATGGGTGTCACCTGCACTCAGCCTCAGGGGCACCCCTTCCAGAGTTGCACCGCACCCTTCCTGGGCTGGGCGTGCATCTGTTCGACACACTGAGGAGGCGAGAAAGAGGCGAAGTCAGTACTTCTGGAGTTCTTTTCCGGGCTCCCAGAGCTGCTGGCCCGAAAAAACTGAGAACTCCCTGCCCAAGAGGGAAGGTGCTGGGGCTCGCCTTGTCGGAGCAGACAACGTGCCGCAGCCGGGACACTTGGGACCGTGCTGCTTCCAGGGAAGCAGGGACCTAGGTGAGCAAGACACCCAAGGGGCTGACTGGCCCAGGAGAGGATGGGGGGCGCTGACCTTCAGGCTTCAGGATGGGGACTTGAAGACCAGAAGACAACTGGGGGCGAAATCAAAACCAAAGCTCGGGAAGCCAGACAGAGGAGAAGACAGAGGGCTGCAAGGCAGCCAAAAAGCAAAGCTGAGGTTTCCTGCGAGAGGGAGCTGCCTAGACAGCTGGGGTTGGCTTGGCTTCACGTCCGCATTAATCTGTTCAAGGCATCTTTATACACTGAGTGCAGCCATTCACCACGTAGACATCCCTGAGGGGCACAGTCTGGAAAGAGGAGATGGACTAACGGACCTCTGACTTGTCAACCCCTGGAAAACCGCTCCGGGCCCCGGGGAACGCAGAGGCAGGTGACAGGGGGCAGGGGTGAAGAGGAAGGAGCGAGAGGAAGACTGCTTTCTGTCCCCGGGCTGGAGCTGTGGTTCCTGGGAAGTTCAGCCTAGGCGAGGGCAGAGCTAGGACAACAACAGAAGGTGACCGGAGGCTCTTGTGTCATTTGTAGCACTTCCTGAATGCCAGGCACCGAAGACTTCATAAAATATTAACTCATTTTATCCTCAGGCGACCCACGAGGTAGGTATGATTATTCTTTTCATTTCCCAGGTAAGGAAACTGAGGCACAGAGTCTTCTTAGTACCTAAGAAAGTGACCAGACCGAGATAGCCAGGCTCGGGGCATGCTGGGGCAAACGAGCTGCATGGTAAGTGCTGGATTCTGAACCCTCTCCGGGCCCCGTGCCTAGATCAAGCCTCATTCCTGCATAAAGAAGGCTTCTCGTATGACACCCCAAACTACGGATGGAGGTTCACGGCTGAGGTCTGAGACTGGGCTAACCAAGTGGCTCTCAGAGACGGAACTGGAAGTAGAGACTCTCTCTCGAATGCTCTAGAGCTCTTTCATAGCAACATTGTAAGAATTTGTCCTCCCCCGAACTCCTTGGTCACAGGCGATATGCTGGTCCCCAAATCGACCTCCAGGAATGAGTTGGTGTCTGCCGCTGGTCGGGCATTCATTCCCAGCTGCCTGGGAGACCGCCTGTGATCTGTAGGCACCAGGGATCGTGCTGGGCACGAGCGAGGCAAGGTCCAGCCAGGGCAAGGGAGGGGTCCTGCACTGGGATGAGTCTGCGACTGAGGTAGGATGAGTGCAGGAGGGTGTCTGAGGAGCAGGGATTCAGGAAGACAGCCCGAGCCTGGCTGTCTGCACAGAAATGCACGTTCCCTCTCAGGGACTCAGCTGACCACCTCCCAGAGTGCAGACCCAGAGGCTAATAGCTTTGGTTTTGTCTCACTTACTAGTTTAAAAAATCATGTAAGAGGAAGGCTTTTCCAAAACAACAGTGTTTTATGGGAAATAAGATTAGAAAAGGTGAGAATCATCAGGAGCAACCATCATTTTTAATGAGCACCTACTATACATCTGCTCTAGATGATGTCCTGACTCCTCATAATCCGAGAGGTGGTTCTTGCCAGCATTTGAACCGAGAAGGAAACTGAGGCTCAGGTTAAGTAGATTGCCCAAGGTCATACAGTAAGGGCAGGAGCAGGATTTCACACGAAAGCCTATCTTCTTAACCTCTTGGCCCATCTTTCCATCAAGACCACAGTTCTAAAAGACAGTTGCCCTATGCATGCCTGGCTGCCTGGAAGGTGGAAGATGGAAGGAGGAGACAGTGTCCTCCAGGAGGAGTCCAGACTCTCAGCTGGACCAGGACAATCATGTGACACGTTCAGAAGGTGGCCTCTGCTTCTTTGCTCTGTGGTGGCCCATTAATCGGTGTCCAACTTTACAGGATTATTGCTCGTAAGTCAGGTCCTTTTTCATACATCTGGGGTTAAGGACCTGCGTTGCTTGCATCCAACATAGTAATCTAGGCCCTGGATTATATAGTCTTGGCCAAAATAAAGTGAACTATCCCAGCAGCAAGGGGAGAGAGCCCTGGGGCCAGGAAGATAGCACCTGGATTTAATGCCCTTATTTCGTTCTCAGAACTGCTAGAGGATTGTGAGAATGAAATAAAATATATATATATATTCATATTATAATACATTATGTGTGTTTTTTAGACTATAGCCTGCCACATAGAAAGCACTATATGAATGTTTGCTGTTATAATCATTTAAGTTCATCCAGATCATTTATTCAAGAAATGAGAATTTAACACCTAGTGAGTGCCAGGCAGTGAAGAAACCAAACTATCTTCACCCTCGTGGAGCTTAGGTCTGAGTGGGGAGACAGGTAACAAAACAGGATGCTGGGGAAGCAGGAAAGGGGTCTAAGATGTGCTAAAGGTAGAAATGAGGGTTTCGTCCGTACCTAAGATACTTTTGAATAAAGAGCTAAAGGAGGAGGTGTCTGGGGTCAAGTGGACCCTAAGGGAGGCATAAAAGATCAGAAATGCTCTAAGGAAGCTGGCCCTGCCCTCCTCCAGCTGGCACAGGATAGATGTTTATCCAGGTCACCTTGCACAGGTAGAGTCCTCAGCAAACAGTCCCACTTTCTCTTAATAGTCTATTCATCCCATCAGAACATTACACTGGAATTTTGTTGTTTTTTTTTAACCCGACCTCCGGTTACCCTTATGTGTGCCCAGACAGCGTGAAGACCCTAAGATGAGAATATGCCCGGGGTGTTTGAGGAACACAGATAATAGGCCAGGATGGCAGGGTCGGAATGAGCCCCAGCACACGGCTGGGGCGCAGGTAGAGAAATGGAGCTGGGAGGCCATGTGGGCAGACCACAGGGCTCTCTAGGCCGTCACGATGACTCTGGCTTTTAAACGAGCACACACGGGAGACAGCATAGGGGTCATTATCCACAGGCCAGACAACTAAGGACCAAAGAAAGTCAGTGACTCGCCCCAGGCAGTTCATGGCAGGAGAAGCCTTGAAACCAGCCCCTGGCTCCTGGTTCCCGCTCTTTCTACCACGGGGTGCAGCCGCCACCCCGCTGGGCTCCTGGGGGCTGGGGTGAGGGGTCGCGGCAGGGGGTCGTGGTGGGGGGCTTCTCCATGCCTGATGCTCACAGCAACACTTTGAGATTGGTGTCATTGTCCCCCCTTCACAGAAGAGGACATTGAGACAGACATTAAGTAGTTTATGCCAAGTCACACAGGCTTGGATCCAGCGTGTCTGACTTCAGGAAAGCCACTCACAGCACAGATAATGACCCAGATGACCCAGGGGGTTGCTGAGAAAGTGCTCATCTCAGCCCCCGGCACATGGCACGTGCTCAGTGTCAGTCGTTACTGCCGCTAACCATGTGAGGACTGTCCTTCTAGAAGATGGTGCCCACCTGGGCCTCTCTCCGCCGTAGCCTGGGCTACTTTTCTTCCCAGCATAGCCCACGCACGCCTCGGGCTGCCCCTGCTCCGCATTGTCACCAGGACAACCATCCCTTTGTCAGAAACCTTCTCTCTAGCGCAACCTCTACGCCCATGGAGGAGAATTTAGGGTCAGAGATGTATCTGGGTTGGGAGCAGTAAGAAAGAAATGACATTCAAGGACAGAGAAAGTCACAGAGACAGAAAGAAGTGGAGTGATGTCAAGAGCCCCGCGGTCAGAAGCCCTGCATCCAACTTCGTGATCTTTGGGTGGAGGGCCAGGTGCGGGGGGAGGCTTTGGGGACCCAGTACAGAGCCCTGCTCCGCACCGACTCGCTTTGGGACTCAGTGATTCTCACCCCTCTCCAGCCTCGGTTTCCCTGCTATGTGCATTCTTTAAGGCCCCTTGCACTTCCAATCGTCACCACTTAGGAGCCCTTGACTGGCCCTTGCTGAATGAGAAGACACTTCCGCTAACTGGCAGAGAACTGAGTTTATTCAGGAAAATCAGTCCGTACAATATGCACTACAGGACATCGCTCAGCTCGCATCACAGACACGGGATAAACAAATGCGCAATAAATTAGGGGGAAGCCCACCCCTTCCCGCCACGATGGCCCAAAGGACCTTTCCACAGACCGGTTTGTTATAAATACGACAGCAGACTATTTGGCTGCTTTCAGGTGGGATCAGGCAGCCTGGGCCCAGCCAGTGGGCCTTGTAGCCCCATGTGGAGGTCTGGTCAAACCTAGATTTTTCCCCTGCAATACCCCAGCCCCAGAGGAGAGAATTCCAAAGCAGAGAGAGATCTCTTCAAAACACCCTCATCTGCATAAAAACAGGGCCTTCCCCATCTCCCTCCCCTCAGGCAGCGGACCAGGGGCTGTTCCTCCCTGGTGTGTTCGCTTCCTGGTCCTCAGGCCGCAGAAGTTCCTTGATGGTTCTTGTCAATCCAGGCTAGAAAGACGTCAAGCTCCCCCAGAGACTTAATGGCGGCGGACCGGACCTCCAGCTGAAAGCAGGCAAATCATCACAAGAACCTGCCTTTCTAGACTATGCAGTTGTTTTCCAATCTTTCTCCACGTTCCAGTCATCGTGAGGTTTTCCTTTTATCCATCCATTATATTGGCAGAGCCTATGTACCCTAAATTATTTCCTAACGGGCAACCCACATTGTTTTCCCTCAGTTTCCTAGTTTATCAAATGCTGATAATGGCTCGTGGCATCGTTATGAGGAACACATGTGCTAATATCTGTAGTGTGTTTGGGAGAGCAGCTGGTTCGTGTGAGAACAAGTCTTAGCCAGGTATAACATTGTCCTGCGCAGTCTCTGCACGACGCAGCGGAGCTGTGACCAGACTCCCGCCTCCTGACTTGTCAAAGCATTGACATCGGTTGGGAGTGAGGTTGAAATGCAGATTCTCAGGCCTCGTTCCATACCTACTAAGCCAGAATCTGCGTTTTATTTTGGCAAAGTCTCCAAAGGACGACTGTGCGAAGCACTAGTTCTGCTCTCTCTAAATGAGATGTGTGTTCTGTGTCGCCTGCACATGAGAAGCACTGTTCTTCGTCACCCCACAGAATGCTGGTGGCAGTTACACAGTGACACCCAGCAGGTGACATGTCTGGTGCACAGCAGCTTACAGTTCACTGAGGATCTTGACTCCCTCTGCGTCACACCCATCTGACATAGTGTGTGTGCTTTCCCTCCAAACTGAGTTCTGATATGTTAGTTCTGATATGTAAAGGCAGGAGAAACGGTGGAGGGTGAGAAGGGGAGCCCAGGCAACCAGCCAAGTGGCTAAGACCTACACACTCCCTGATGACACACGGAATTGGGAAGCCCAGCAATGAACACTTGCTGAGGGAAGGAGCGTGGAGAGCAGGCAGAAGGGTTGGCACGCTCTCCCTCAGGGTCCCACGTCCCGTCTCCATCTTCCGCCTCTCCCCCTGCCTACCCTTACCTGATCGTAGTTGTCGTGGATGATTCTGGTGGCATTGGTGGCCTCATCCCTGCAGTGACACTGCCTCTGGTCCTGCTGAGATCAAATGGAGGAAGCAGCCATCAGAGGACCTTCCCACCCAGCCCGCTTTCTCTGCCCCAGGTGGGTCAGGCGGGTCAGCTCGGGGTGGAGCAGCGAGGAGGAGAAGAGTCTGTTGACAGAGTCCCCCTGTGTTTGACCAGGGCTTTTGCTCTTTCTCGGTTTGCTGCTCACCGGACTGGAAGGGCTGGGAAGGTAGGGGTCAAATCGGTGAACACAGCACCCCATTAGGCACTAAATATTTAGTGGATTAGTGAATTAATAATTGATTAAATGAATCTCAACATAAGTACTGCAGGGGTCACGCCTTCTTCTGATAACCTGAGAATCCAGGGCACAGAAAGGAGAGCGAATTCGCCACGAAGTCGCACATTGGCAGGTCGGGGGTAGAACTCATGGTTTCTCCTGGTCTAAGTTCTTGTGGGTTTGTTTGGGCTTGGTTTCATTTCCGGTGTTCATTTCTAATAGAGCACAATGAATTTATAGGCAACCCTTAGGGAGAGACTATAGGATGGAACAACCCAGAGGTCCATGAGTGTGGAAACCCCAAAGGGCCACGGACAAAGAAACCTGAGGGACACGTATGATAAGCCTGGACTTCTGGGTGTGCCTCTGTCACAGGCCAGCACTGAGATCACTGAAGAAATACTTTGATATAAGGTCACCCCAGGAGGACCACCCAAGAAGAAATGGGGTCTGCTGCGGTATCAGCTGGGAGGAAGCCCTGAGAAGGAGGTTCTGGATAGTTCTCCCCATGGATGACAGGGCAGGGGATTTCTCTTGAGTCTAGGAATGACTACAGAAAGCCGGGTGGGATCAGCGCATCCTGGGCCCTCCGTGGGGCCGTCAGGGAAGAGAGAGTCCTGAGGTGATCACTCACACATTGTTGCAGAGCCTTCTGCATGTAGAGGAAAGAGTTGGCAATGCTGCTGATTTTTCTCAAGATCTGGGGGTTCAGCTCCTGATGGTCCTTGAACACCTTGTCCACGTAAAATGCCAGGAGGTTCTTGGTCACGCAGCATACGTCTGAGGGCTACAGATACAAGTTAGAGAAAGCCCCGGCAACCCCCTTACCATCTCAGAGACCAAAGCAGCCTATGTGAGTAAGGGTGTCAAAGAACAAAATAGCTAAAGGTCGATTTTTAAAATTCATGTTGGTCTCAGCATATCCATGTCCTCTCACCACATCAAAGCTACTTATGACAAAGGCACTGAGGAGAGATGGCGTTTCCACTTTTTTCATGGCCAGGAAATATAACAGCAAGTGATGGAGTCCAGTCACAGACTAGAATTTCCTCTACAGCCTCCCAACATGTCATCACTCACTTCAGGGTAAACCCGTCCAGGAATTCAGTGTCTCCCTTTTGAAAGGATCCACATCTGAGCAACTTTCTGGAAAAGTACTTCCTTCTGTTGTGCTGCCGTCTACCCCTCCTACCCTCTGCCACCCATCAGCATGTATATAAATACCTGTGCATAAATATCAGGAGCTCTTGCACACCAGGTGTGTGTGCTGGGCATTATTTCCTCCATTGTAATGACATGGTATTGATCCTGACCGCCCTGCTCTGCTGCCCCCACCACCCCGATTGTCCTTTTCAAACTGCAGGGATCATTTGAGTGGAGCGAAGATTTGCAAGAATGGAAACTGACAGCTGCAGAAATGGGTACCTCTGGGCGGGTCTGCAGCTGGCAGAGTGGCTATGTCGGCGGGGCGGCGGGGGGGTTGAATTCCCAGGACACAGCTCAGAGCAGTTGGCCGGGCTGAATTTCCTTCTAGCAATTCACACCCTGCCCTGAGAGCCAGTGAGTTGCTTGGCAAGAGATTTATAGCTTAGTCTGAGAAGGGAGGGGTGTGAAGCATGTGGTGGGACAGGGCAACCATCTTCATTAGCGTTAAAGCAGCAAAGCCTCCTTGGCCCACAAGCAGCTTTGCCTAGATGGCAAACTAACCATGCAAAACCCTTCTCCTCCTTCTCTCCTGCTGGTTCCCTTAACCAAAGGAGCAAAAAGCCGCACACCTTTGTTTTATCCAGGAGGGAGGGGAGAGAGAAATACGATAAAGACCTGCATCCTCATTGACTCTTAAACCCCATCAGCTACTTCTAGACCTAGAGAGGAGAAGGAATTTGGAGACAGAGGGGGCTTGGGGTCAACCAGTGGTTCAACCACTGACTGGTCATTTTCTCTCCGAAGCTATCTATTTGCTCATTTGAAAATGATGGATTTGGAATAGGTAGCCTTCTGGATCCCTTCCAACTGCACTATCCTGTGAGTCTCTCATACAGTTGGCTGGAATAGTATTTAGTAAGTGGTTACATCTATTTACTACAAATAGATCAGACCTAATACTGCCTAGAAGAATTATCTCGCTCAGAGAGGCCAAACGAAAAAAAAAAAAAAGAGTAACTCGTTGCAACTATCCTTCGCATTCTGACAGATAAACATCTGAAAAAAATTGGATCTTTCTACAGTGCTTACAAGGACTGGAGGAGCTCATTTTCTTTTTCTTTTTCTTTTTTTTTAAGATTTTATTTATTTATTTGACGGGGGGGGCAGTACACAAGCAGGGGGAGTGGGAAAGGGAGAAGTAGGAAGACCGATTTGGGGTTTGAACCCAGGACTCTGGGATCATGATCTGAGCCGAAGGTGGACCCTTAACGACTGAGCCACCCAGGCACCCCTGGAGGAGTTCATTTTTAAGGGCACTTCTCAGTGACCCCGTTCTGTAAAGTGAATTCTCGCCTTGTAAGCCAACTGTTTTGAAACACACTCAAAACCTCTCATCTGGAAAGTTGGACTCTCTCTCTACTGGCTTTCCTGCCTCGCATTTTCTATTACAAAGAACAGCCCCAGACAGTCTTTCCAAAAGATCTTGTGGTCATTCAGTCTTGGGCTCAAGAACCTTCAGGACTCCTTATTGCTATAATATAAGGTCAAGGCTCAGCCTGGTTTGAAGGTTCTTGGTAAAATGACTTCATTGTATTTCTCCACCTCATCCTCTTCTGCTCACCTCACCTGCCCTACCCTCATGCCACAAGCCTGGTTGCCTCACTGCCCCCTGACACACATTCACTGATCTCACACGCATTCTCCCTGATCTCCAGACTCCTTCCTCTTTTATCCGTTTACCCATAACCAACTTAGTTTTTAAGTCACTGCTCATTTTCTCAGCTTTCCCATGAAACCTTTCAGAATCACCCTGAGCCACAGACAACCTGTGCCCTTTGACAGTGTGGCACCCCCCAATCCCTCCATAGGTAAGTGGTGCTTCTTGGATCCATCCTACTAGGGGTTTCCAAGTCCCTGAGACACAAGTGTTCACTAACACTTCAGCTGGCAAATGAGAACCCAGGAGTGTTTAGAGAGTAGACTGGAGATTAGGAGATTTGTTCCTCAGCCCAGGGCGCTTCACTATAAAAATAACAATACAGAAAGAGCAGATCCAAGCCAATACCTTGATGCTATGCAGAGTCTCCGACGTGGACAGGATGGTGACATTTTGGAAGGTGTCCTTAGCTTGCTATGGAGGGAAACATAAGAACAGACACAAGCCGTGAGTACCCCATGTCCCCCTGAGACTCAAAGGATAACGAAAAGGAACTTGCTCTTCAAGTTAAGACGGAAGGGGAGACACACTGCCTTGCCCACACCTTCACCCTGAACCCATACTCACAATGGTTTTCTTGATTTCTTGGAAAGTCTCTTCTATGTGGTTTATGTCCATGGAAATCAGACACCTCCTCAGACCCCGGCTGTGCACTGAGCACAGGAAGAACATAGCAGCCACGGGCCAGAGGGGAACACGCTGTGCCTTCATGTCCTGCAGGAAGGGGTGGAAGTCAGCTGCCCAGTCCAGAGGGGAAAGCAATGGGGACCCCCACCAAGCTCCCCTCTGGACCGCGCCAGACAGCAGCCAAGAAAACAAGACTCAGTACCTCAGCCTTCTGGAGTTCATGGTTCTGTGTCTCCTCCTCTGGTTTTCTTGAATCAATTGAATGAGCCCTCCCCCTCCCCCAGTGTCCCCACCTTCACCCCAGGAAGCACAGTACAGTGTTCGCTCAAGTCCCGGGGAGTCTATTTGTGTGGATATCACTCCATTATGACTCAACAGGGCTCGTTTTGTCAACAGTGATGAAAAGCATTGTTTTTAATAAATTAAATAGGAAAAACAGGGTTGGTAATACGCCCTAGGAATTAGGCAAGAGATCTGAAAAACCCTAAAAGCACATTTTTTTAATGTTTGCTCCCGAAATAGGAGACACCCTTCTGTTATAAACCCTAATGTGTGTCTGCTTAAAATCATCCGTTTGAAGCCAACTATGAAGATGTCACCTTCTGGAGAAGATGGGAAAGGGAGGCACAAGGCACCTCCAAACAACTCATTAGCCACAATGAAGCGAGAGAGGGGGGCAAGTTGGCGGCTTCCCCTCTGTCACCCACTGAGCCAAGCCAGGGGCTGTGGGGGACCCGTTTGCAGCTCGCTCATCCTAGGCAGGGCCAGACTTTTCTAATCCCATCACCCTCCCCGCCTCTGTCCTCTCCGCCTCTCCTGTGTAACCAGTCTGTGGGGTCCTGCAGACACAGGGAGAAAAGTCTCTGCCCCTGCCTTTCCCCAGAACTAGCCCAGGGCTTAGCCTTGAAGAGAAGTCTTAGGACAGTGCGTGTGATGAGACCAGCCCTCTGCGCATCCTCCATGGTGCACGCCCTGAGCTCCCTCTTCCAGCTGTGTGTGTGTGTGTGTGTGTGTGTGTGTGTGTGTGTGTGGCCTGTGGCAGTGCACAAGATAGGAAGCCAGCTGCGGGGGGGCTGCGGAGCCCCCCACCCACTCCTCACCGTGGCTCCCCATGCCAGAGCTACAAAGCACATGCGTGTGAAAGTGTGGGCCTCAGCATTCCCCAGTCTTCCTTGTGATTTCCAGGCTCTTCCCCAGAAAGCCACGAAAGAGCAAATCCTGTTTCAAAAACCATTTTGCCTCATGTCTTAGTAACTCGGCATCATTCCCCATGAGTGCACAGCCATAGAGTGAGACCTTACCGTGAAGCAGGCATCATGCCAAAGGGCTTGATGGCTCTTTTTCCCAACCCCACTCTTTCTGACCAAGCAGAAAAACAGACCCCCACCAGCAGGGAAGGCTGTAGTCTCCCACAGCTCTATCCCCCCTCAAGGCAACGAGGACACTTCTAGAAAGTCAAGTGACTGGGAAGAGAGCACAGTTTTTCAGACTCTCAGAAGCAGTGAGACAGCCCCTGATCACCCCGTGCCGGGAGCCTCAGACATGGTGCAGAGGACACAGACGCCTCCCTTAGCTCGGGTCGGCGAGCCCAGACATTTGGGCCGATTCAGAATCAGTAGTAGCTAATGTTTACCATACACACCACGTGTGAGGAGTATTGTGCGGAGCATATCCCACAATTTTCTTATCGAATGCTCACAACCGCCCTGTGAGTGAGTTGTCTCTGTCCCCATTCTACCCAAGACGAAACTGACACAGAGAAGAGAAGACACCTGCTCACGGAAGCGGCCAGCAAGCGGCAGAGCCAGACCCGGAAGACAGGCCACACCACACCATCCCCGGACAGGATTCCCTCCGGGACTCGGCTGGATATCCAGCCCCTTCCCTCCCCCCAGACAGGCGGGAGCGCCTTTCCGATCCAGTCCCACCGAACCAGCGGCGCTCCTTCCCTTTGAAGAGCTAGTGAATCCTGCTTATTTTAAAAAAGAAGATATCAAATACCCAGCACAGCTTCTAGAACAAAACGCTTCTAGTAAATATTAGATTCCTTCCTCTTCCCTTCCCTCCCGCCCTCCTTCTTCCCCATGCTCCATCTTTTCTGATTGAGAACCAGGTACCAGGAGGTTCATCCTCTCCACGGAGTACCTGTCCCCATCTACGAAATACCCAGGCTCTCCGCAACGTGCCAGGTCACCTCTCTGCAGCTGTGAGGGACGAGGGCTAGGACCGCGTGCCCAAAAGCCTCGAGCGAAGGCCCACCTGAGCTTCGCCTCTCACCGGGTGCTTCCAGGCCGCTCCTCTGTCTTCTCTGTCTGCCCTTCGCCACTCGGAAAGGGCTGGTCACTTTTATGCAGGTGGATAAGAGGAAATGCTGTCAAGATTTACTGGGTGGGTCCACCTTTGGAAGATTATTTTTCTCCTTGTTTCCTTAGTATCTCATTTCCTTAGTTGTTTTCTTGCTTCTTTGAGATATAGCTGATTAATCATTATTAAGAAATGCCTCTTTCTTCTGGGTCTTGACATGCAGCTTCTAGGAAGAATAAACTCCCCATCTCCATGCAAATGAGAATTTCTTGCAATTCTGTGTCCATACAGAAAAATCCAAGTTAGGTCACTTTCCTGAGAGCTGTGGCATGCCACCAACTGTACCCTGCAGGCAAACTCAGGGAAGTACTCTCCTAATGGCCCCACCCTGACAGCAGCCAGCCCCAGGAGACGTGCAGGTGCCCTTGGTCACGGCGCACTTCTTCTGCCCGATGCCTCATACAGCTGTTGGGCACCTTTTTGTGCCAGGCACTAGCAAAATGCTCTACCTGCATTCGTTTGTTTAACCTTACAGGAAACCTCTTTTTCCCTCTCAAAAATGTATCTATTTGGTCATCTCTTTCCTCTTTCTCATGTCCCTTGGAGGACCCTTTCATCTCCATTAGCCTAGGGAGAGAAAATAAGTAGTAAGTGGGAAAATGAAGAAGTCGAGGGGCTTAGTAGCCAGTGGCAGACTCAGGAACTGAGCCTAGAGTCCCTGCTCTTGGAGCAGAAGACCCTCCATCCAAATTACTTTTTGTATACAAACTCTACATCATGACTTCTCCAAGAATCAGGGTTTGGGGCGATGGTGAGGGAAACGTAAGTTGGACGAAGTTTCTTCCCCAAACATGACATCCCCAAATGAGCAGAGCTTGTTTTTACCAAACGAAGCACTCTCAATGAAGATGGGCTGCAATTACAAGAGACCCACTGGGCCCTTTGGACAACAGGCTGGAGCAGACCTGGTATGCGGCTAGATGGGGGAGTGACGGGCAGGACACTGGCAGAGAAGAAAGAGGGACAGGGAAGTCTGGGGACTTTTTATGGGGGTAGGTGTGAGGAAAGAAGCTATGAGGGCTACAAACCTTGTCCAGCATCTTGGACTTACTGATATAATACATGTCCTAAGAAGCGGTCGATTATAATGGCCACGGTGTAGCTATAGATTTATACCCTGCCTTTCCCTCTTCTCTGTGAGACATTAGACAAGCTGTTTATGACTTTTCTGAAGCTCAATAAAATAAGAAAAATAAACTATGAGGATTTGAATGAGCTAATGGACTCGATCCATGATAAGTACTCCATAAATATTATTTATTCCGATGCCGTGTGCCAGGCACCTGGAAAAGGAGAAGACACCTTTCTTAGGAACTAATGCGTGTCTCCCTGCTCCTTCTGGCAGGGGAAAGGAACTCTCTTGCGTCCAGAGGTTTCCCATCCACCCACCCCTGCTTCCCCGAAGAGGGGCCGGGCAGGAAGGGGGCTGCTGTGTTCTCAGCACGGCCTGAGCCTCCTGGCTTGTAGCTCCCAGATGGTGGCCCAGCCCCACATGCTACATGATTGCAAAACTGTCCCTTCTGGCTCTCACCCTGTATTCAAACCCTCCTGTGTTCAGACTGTATGTTCTGACCCAGCTTTCATTTCAGGGCAGAGATGTCATATCAGGGAACTTGCAGAGGAAGAAAAAATATGTGATGTGTTTATAGCTCCTTTCCAGCATGCAGTACGTCCTAGTGGCTGGGACTAGAGCTGCCTGCCTCTGCTCCCTGTGGCTGGCAGGCTGAAGGCAAGCCAGTTCATCTCTGAGCCTCTATTTCTTCCTCTGAAAAATGGTGCTGATTGTGCCTACTGAACACTCACCATGTGGATAGAGTGTATAGATTTAAGTGACCTGGCACATAATAGGAGGTTCAAAAATGGTAACCTTTGGGGTGGCTGGATGGCTAGACAGTTAAGCATCTGACTCTTGATCTCAGCTCAGGTCATGATCTCAGGGTCATGAGTTCAAGCATATTGGGCTTCATGTTAGCTGTGGAGCTTACTTAAAAACTTTTTTGAATTAAAAAAATGGTAACCTTTGTTATTAATTTTACAGGGAGGAAGGAGAGACAATGAGAAATGATTTCCCTCCATCCTAAGCCTTGCTGCCCAACAATATAATATTTAAAGTAAGAATAGAGATTGCGATGGAATGGATGGAATGGCATCCCTTCCAGGATTGCAGTCAAACCATTGATTTGATCCGTAAATGTGGGGCTCTGTCTAACCTTAGTGTTGGATCTTCTAGAACCAGTTGACCCACAGTTGGAATACCAGAGCTCAATTTTCCATCTGGTACATGGGGAAGCAGGAAGAATGTGAAGGAAGACTTTCGAGCCAGAAAGGAGAATGCTCTGAGCTTGACGTGTGCTGGACACAGCTCTCTCACGCCTTCCAATCCCCCGTCCCCACCCACTATCCACTCCAACTTCATGAACTGTTCATGGTGGTGCCAAGGTAATTTCCTCTCCACAAAAGAGTGCAGCTGGCCCACTCCTCTAAGTGCTAAATCCTGGACCTCAGACAAAAAGTGAGCCAGGCATTGCACAACTCCAGAGGGCACCATGCCCTTTGCCTTTTATGGGAATGAGGCTCCATTTAGTTGAGTGGTGGGGCCCTACTGAGTGATCTGAACAAAACGGATAAGGTCTATATGAATGATTTTGTGCATGCCATTGTGAGAACTGTACTTCCCTGGAAAGAATGATAGAGAAAGGGTCTGTAAAATAAAGAAATGTTGGTACTGATGAATCGATATTCCATCTGGGAAGTAAATAGGAACATAAAAACAATATAAATGTTTAAATGTCTTGATAAATACATTTACATTGTAATGATATGTTTGGAATTTGTATATAGCTGTGAAAATAAAGCAAAAAAAGAATAAATTTCTCAGTCCTTGGGGACTTTAAGCTTAAAAAGTTTCTCCTTTGTTTGGGATTTAGAAATGAGGGTCAGAAAGGATAGCAGAGAGCACCCAATTCAGCATTCCCGTTATAGCAATGAACAAATGGAGGCGTGAACCAGCCCTCCGACCACACAGTGAGGAAGTGGCACCCTGTTCTCAAACCTCCATCTCTTGACTTCTAGCTCAGTGCCCTTCCTAACCCCATGCTACTTTCGTATCTTAGGATCACATGGAGTGGAACAGAACACAAAGCTATGGGGAACCTCAAGCCTGTTTAGCAGGGGAGGTGATGTAACTCTCCCGTGCCAAGATGTTCTGACTTGCCTTCACCCAGGAAGTCCACGACCTAAGGAAATCTGAACTGGCCGATCCTGCCTAGTGGGAGAGGGAAGGACAGATTTGGTACCTATACAAACATCTGGCCGTGCCTTCTCCTTTCTCACCCACAGTACTCCCAGTCAAGTCCAGTTGATCTAGAGCCTCAGATCCTGTTCGACACCTTATGCCAATGGATTCTACAGGTCAAATGGCATGAAATAACTCCTATAGAGACTAGGGAAGGAGAGCCAGGGATGGGTAATGGAAAGAGTCCAAGTTTTGCCTCCCCATTCCTTTTCTGGATCACTGACCTGGTCTCATTCCCAACAACGCATCTTCTCCTAGGAAGCCAGACTTTCTAAATGCAAACTCAGTCTTGGTTCTCCCCTGCCTATAACTCCCAGCATGGCTCCCAGGGGCTACTAGGATAAAGGACTAGTCTGTCCTCATAGAACTTCACAACCATCACAATCAAACTGTCAACATCTTCAACTTCATCTCTCTTGATGAGCCTCAAACAGCTCACTCCCCCTTCTCACCTAGAAAATCCACCCTTTGCATTTTATGCTTTGCAAATGCTACCCAGCTTTCAAGACTTAGCTCTGGTGTGACTTCCTGTGTGAAATGTCTCCCCTCTTCCTTTCCCTCTGCCTTCTCCTTCCTACTCCCTATCTCCACCCTAGTTGAGTTGATCCTCTTTCTTTTGTATTCCCACTGGAATACCAGATGCCCAGTTAACTGCAAATTTCAAATAAGCACATTTAAGTGCTCATCTCTCTAAAAGTTAACTGGGCTCCCTCCCATATTTTCATTAGTCGAATCTGGCAACCTTACACCAAACCGTCTATAGAATTCAACCCCAGCCAAGGGCAGACCCAGCTTGTATGAGGCCTGTAGCTCACATAATCAGGGAGGGAGGGTACTTTTTAAGAAAATAAATTTTAAAATAAAAGTACAAAATTAGAAAACAAAGTGACTCTTTATTTAGAAAAAGAAATCTCTTATAAAAGAAAATTTCTTACAAAAGAAATCATAACAAATCACAAATTTTAAAAGCTGACAACTACCACACACCACAAAATCCAGGAAGAAAACTGAACACTTTTACCAATTAACTACATAACATCTCTTTGTTTCTCCTTTGACGATGATTTTTTAAATGTTATTTTCTATGAGGAGAATAAAAAGAGAAGTCTGTCTTTCCTCTAGTATGGTTGTCCCGAATTGGGTTTGTGTTGTTGATAGTTGGAATGCATGACATATGTGACAGGTTTGCACCCTACACACATGGAAATTCTGACAATTTCTGCTTCAAAAAGTTCCCATCAGAAGAGAAAAAAGTATCTGATTCACTTCTAATCATATATATTGCATTATTGAATAAATATTTCCATGTTGACTAGATTTTAATGAAAACCAAATCTTTGGCTTACAGTTTTATAAGCCTGTAAGAATTTTCCACACACTTTCTCCACACATCTCAAACCTTGCTTCTCTCCTGCTCTCACACTTCCAGTAACAGGAATCAGCACCATGGCGGGAAGGAGAGTGTTCCTCGTGTTATTCTCACACCAGAATGGCTAGCGATATCTTAACCACATACAGATGTGATTATAAGCCATGGAAATATATCTCGATAAGGGCCAAATGCATCTCCAAGACAACTACTCCTTAGCCAGATCCCCCAGGTATTGTGGCTTCTCTAATATCACCTGCCATGAGGAGAAGTCGGAGTGAAAAGGTCACTGATCTTAACTGATTAGGCTAACATACCTTCGTCTCATGAATTTTATAAGAATATATGACATGTGAACATTGCTAAGACTCCTCCACACACTTGAAAGGAGCCCATGAAAGTGAGGGACCTGAAGCTTAAACTTCCTTAGTTAAACAGTAATTCCCCGCTGACCACAAACTCTAGGATAGTGCATGGCATTTATTGGTATTTTGTAATTTAACTTTTATTTCTAATCAAAGATGATCATGTGCATATGTATGATGAAAACTGCAGTCAGTAGGAGCTCCAGGCCTCCCTACACCATATTTCTATGCCCTGTAAGCAACAGCTGACAACATTCAGATTCCTCTTCTGCTACCTAGCTCCATAATTCTAAAGAACATGCATTTATTGCTACCTCATACTCTTCCGTTTTAGAAGTGATCTATCAGCTTACTACAGTGGAAGACAAAAATTTAGTTCTTGTATAACATCCCATGCCAACAAGCTCACTTCTCTACCCCATCCTGCCAGTATAAACATATCACAGTTGCACTTCTTTCCAGGCAACGTGTCATGAAATCCACCCAAGGAGGCGTGAGCCATGGGGAGAAGGGAAAGGTCTGTTCTTGGGCCCTTGTGTCTCGACTTGCTCCAAGAAGAACCAGAAGAATAAGATCAAATCCAAATGTTCCGTGTGCTTTTCATTCCATTAGCTTACATTTCTCATGGTCATGAACTCAGAATTCACAGACCAAGGGAGCTGGAATAATAGGAAGAGTTAACAACTATTAAGCATGTTTATTAGCCCAGGCACAGTGTTAAGTACCTATATCCATTATCTCTTTTGATCTTCCTACCTGCTTCAGGAGGTGGATGCTATGTTTGCGTCTATTGTTTTAGCTGTGGAAGCTGACACCTGTCAAAACCTTCCCCCCCTGGGGCACCAGGGAGCAGGTGGCAGAGCTGAATGCAATCTAAGTAGCCTGGCTCCAGCACGCCCACTCTTAACCACTTCATTCTACCAGACATGAAGAAGCATCTGGTTCAGCCTTCTCATTTACAGATGAAGAAATAGCTGATGCTCTCAAAAGGAAGGTGTGCCTTGTTCAAAGCCACACAGCTGAATAGTGGTGGACTGGGGACCCATATCCCTGAACTCTCAATCCTGTGCTCTTTTCATTCACTTGACCATTGTCATTACTTCTGGATTCTTCCTACAAATACAGAAACCTTCCTAAAATTAAAAAAAAAAAAAGACTTCTCTTCCCTCCATGCAAAGGAAAAGCAGATCAGCAAATGGTATAGAGAATATGGCTTGAGAGCACCCTTCCCAACCAACAAATCCAGGCGTGTCAGCAGAAACTGATTCCGTAGAAATCGGATGTGGTTTTTCCCTTATTGGTAAAATGAACAGGGTCAGTTAAAAAGAGCTGTTCCCACAGGCACTGGGAGCCAGGGAGTTCCTGGGAAACACTTCATCTCAAGGGACGTAGCGGGGGAGGAGAAAGTTGAACTGGGGGCTGTTGACTTACTATATAATTATAGTTAGTGGGCAGCAGAGTAAGGGCTCCCAGATCTGAAATACTTGAGGTGGGAGAGCAGGCAGGTGGGAAGACTACATCTTGTGTCTGCATCATCTCCTGGAGGAAATCCCAACCAGCAGCACCCATCACCGAATTATCCCAACTCTTAGGATCCTGTCTATCCCAGAAAGCCAGCAGTTTTGCTCAGACTTCCTTTCCTAGGGGATGGTCTCCCCTGGTTGGGTTAAACCTCCACCATATTTCAGGTACAGATTCATTCCATCTGGCATGCTTAGTGGAAGCCAGCTGTTGACAACTCTTAGAAGTGAGCTAGGAAGGGCACCTGGGTGACTCAGTCTATTGAGTGTAGGACTCTTTTTTTTTTTTTAAAGATTTTATTTATTTATTTCACAGAGGGAGAGAGATCACAAGGAGGCAGAGAGGCAGGCAGAGAGAGAGAGGGGGAAGCAGGCTCCCCGCAGAGCAGAGAGCCCGATGCGGGCCTCGATCCCAGGACCCTGAGATCATGACCTGAGCCGAAAGCAGAGGCATTAACCCACTGAGCCACCCAGGCGCCCGAGTGTAGGACTCTTGATTTCAACTCAGGTCATGATCTCAAGTGTGTGAGATCGAGCTCTTCACTGGGCTCCACGCTCAGCATGGAGTTGGCTTGAGTTTCTCACCCTCTGCTCCTCCCCCTCCACTCATGTTCTCTCTCTCTCTCTCTCTCTCTCTCTCTCTCTCTCTCAAATAAATAAATAAATAAATAAATAAATAAATAAATAAATAAACAAATAAATCTTTTTTAAAAAATGTGAATAGGATTTTCAGCTTATGGCTCAAACTTAAAATATGTTGCAGTTCCTCCCAGAATCCTCTTGCTCCTCTCCATTCTTTTCCACTTGGTCTCCTCTCAGCACTTGTGAACTTACTCTGTGCTCTGTTCATTTTCACTTTGAGTTATTTGAGCCACTCTGAAATCTCCTTCCTGTCAGACTTGAAACTTGAGCACGACTGAGACGGTGTCTCCTCCATCAAAGAGTGTGTTCCAGCTAGCAGCTAGATGGCTCCTTTCCTAAATCAACCACTTAGTTGGAGAACATAAGGTCATCAAGCTCATGCTTGGATAGAAACTTCATGATGGCAGGGATCTTTTTTGTCTTGTTCATTATTTTGCCTCCTCAATGTAGCACATAGTAGACACTCCAGGAATGTCTGTTGAGTGAATGAAGAAATAAATGGCAGATGATGGAACTTCCAAAATTATAGAAAATTGCAAAGTTTTTTTTGATGTTTCCCCACTGTAAGTTCTGGTGAATTCATCATGAAGAGTTTGCCCACTCAGCTGGTTGCCCAGTAGGGAAGCGTCCCCGGATTTGTACCATAGAAACACTTCTTCTGTGCACCTTAGGTGAAGCCCTACCATAGAAAAATCAGAGAGGTCAAGTGCAAAGGGTTTGCATGCTTCTCTCCCAGAGTCCACAACAATCAGTCCCCAGGAAGAAGTGGAGGCAAGCAAATCCTGGCTGTTGAAGTGTGGAATTGTATAGGTCTTTTTCTTTCAGTATACACACCTATATTAGAGATTAAACAAAATGTGGTAACAGAAGGAAAAGTTTTGATCTTTACATTTTCTAGATATTAAAGAATTATCAAACAGGAAGAGAAAAAACCCTGAATTTACCCAGTTATATCAAAGTAAAATTCATCATTTTGTCTAATGCATTTGAAGCAAAATAACACTTAAGCACATTTTAAGTGGCAGATTAACTCACCATCCCTAAAGCTTTTCTTGTTGCACGATTACGGTTGAAGCACAGAAAAAGTTAATGATGCCCAAACTACAGATCCAAGATGTCTGCTTTGTTCCTTTGAGAAGTGTGTGAAATATATGGAATGGTGCCCCAAAATGTGCAGAACATACAAACTTTCTCGCTGATGTCCATCCAAGAACAATCAGGAGTCCATAAGCTCTAAATTTAAAACCTTAAAAGACTTGGATTTGGGTCTAATTTTGACACTTGCTGGCTGTATAATGGAGTGAACCTCTGTGCCCCAGTTTCCTCATCAGGAGAAGTGGGGTTGATAATTCCTGCCCTGTCTTCCTATGGTACAAATCATTGCTCCATCCATGTGTAAGAGGTGATAAGGAGCAGAGTGAAGGCTGGAAAGAAAGAATTGCCTTTTCTCTCTACCTATTTACCTAAGAGTAGTTCACAACAAGCTCAGTAATGAAAGTCATAGAAAGAGACAAATCTGATGCTGAAAGGGAGCTTCCACTGGGCTTTTCAATTGAGTTTTTCATGTTAGTCCTGACTATAGAAGGATTTTTCCAGGGCAGGAGGCTTGTACCATCTCTCCCTGAGGAGAAAGCATGAAAATAATTTCTAACCCCCATAGGTCTATAGCTCCCCACTGACATTGGCAAAGCCAAATGATGTTGAGTTATGGAATAAGCCCGGACTTAGGGTGACCAACCATCCCAGGTTGCTCAGGATTGAGAGGTTTCCTGGGACACAGAACTTGCAGTCCTAAAGATGGGAATGTCCTAGGCAAACCAAGACAAGCTGGTCACTACAAGTTTGACTGAGAAAGAAGGGCTGGATTTGGGATCTGCCGCTTAGTAGCTGTGCAACATTGGGCAAGTCCCATAAGGCTAACCTCTATTAGCTTCAGTGTTCTCATCTAGAACACGGGGTAAATAAGGACAAAACATCATAACACATAGGTCCACTCCTAGCTAAAGGGGGGAACTTAATAAATATTTTGGTTTTTTAGTAGACTCCACACCCAGCATGGAACCCAACACAGGGCTTGAACTCATGACCTTGTGATCAAGACATGAGCTGACATCAAGAGTTGGATGCCCAACCTACTGAGCCACTCAGGTACCCCAGTAAGTGGTTTTTAATTTGAAAATGCAAGCAACAGGAATGTAACTCACTGAGGGGAGTCTGTGCCTTCCACTTCTCCACCAGCACTCTTCCCAAACAGGTAGGCTCTGTCATCATTTCATACTCTCCAAAGCATTTTCACAGATGGTCTTGCTTTATATTCAAAATTCCTCATAAATAGGGAAGATATTCCTATCACTTTTTTCCAGACAGGAAACTGAGGCTTAGTGATTGGAGCATTGCGCACCAAGGTGGAGCTAGCCCTCCAACCTGAGCACCTCAGTGTCTGGTCCAGACTGCCTTCCCTCCAGACCATTCTCCTTCCCTCTCCCACGGACAGCTGCTAGTGCTTCCCCCAACCTGGGGGACAGGCCTCTGGAAACTAATACTCCACTCTTACCAAGAGTGGCAGTGTCAGAGTGGGCACCAGGAGACGTTTCACCCCGCACCACACAGGCTCATGATCATTGCTGAGCACCACAAGATTTAGGGCTGAAACTGTTCTTTCCTTCTGAACACGTGGAGATCCTTTAATCGAACTCAAATATGCTTCAGACAGATCCTTCCTAAGAAAAGCAGGAACCTCATCCCCATGGCTTTGTGCTTTGAGAATTCCCTTGGCAGGAAATGGCCAGTAAGACCTCCAAGGCACGCTGAAGGGTAAGATGATGGGGCAGGAGAGCAGAAACAGAAGCCATTCCCTACATTACCTGCTCAGGCTTATGCTTCAGTCACGGCTCCTCCCTTCCAGACCTTGCATAGTGTTAGGTTTGTTTCATAGCATTCTCTCTCTCTTCAACCTCTCTCCTTTTTTTCTTTTTTTTCCAGCTTCTAGGATTTTATTAATATGAGTTTTTTAAAACGAGCGTCCCTACCAGTGTGGTGGTGAGGGTTGAGGAGGAGGGGAGGGGAGAGGAGGGAAAAGGAATTCTGTTCTACTGATAACAGAGCTATACTAGCATGCTCTCCTTTTAAAGCATTAGGAAAGTAATCCTTGTGGGCACCTTAGTTGGTTGAACATCAGACTCTTGATTTTGGCTCTGGTCAGGATTTCAGAGTCCCGAGATCCAGCCCCCAGTCAGGCTCCGTGCTCAGCGGGGAGTCTGCTGGAGATTCTCTCTCCTTCCCCTCTGCCACCCACCCACACCCCCTCCCCTGCTCGCACTCTCTCTCTGAAAAAATTAAAAAAAATTAGAAAAAGAAAGAAAAGAAAATTAATCCTTGTTTTGCTAGGGAAAATTTGTGGGCCCTACAGAAAAGGGAAGGAAAGAAAAGTGGTCACTCACAGGCATTCTCTCCAGAAATAATTTTGTTGTCTTTTTTTTTTTTTAACTTGGGTCACGGAGAGAAAAATGTTTAGAGGGTGCACACAGTGACCCATATCCTTATGCCCCAACCCCCACAGGGGATGTAACTTGAGCCACCGTAGTCACTCATACATTCATTCAACAAACATCCATTGGGCCCCTGTGGTGTGCCAGGCACTGAGTTAGGTTCTGAGGATGGTGGCAGACAACACAAATAGCTCCGGCCCCTCACAGACCTCTCAGTGGTAGAAGAGACAGGTCATTAGCCAGTCATAGCCACCACATTGTCCTTACCACCCAAGAGCTGACCTCTGTGCTAAGCACTTTTTTAAAAAGATTTATTTACTTGAGAGAGAGGGAGAGAGAGAGCATGCACAAGCAAAGTCCCTGCTGAGCGAGGAGCCCCACGAGGAGCTCAGTCCCACGACTCTGAGATCATAACCTAAGCTGAAACCAAGAGTCCTATACTTAACCTACTGAGACACCCAGACCCCCTTGTGCTAAACACTTTTAATTATCATTTTATTTGCTCTTTATAACCCTGTGAGGAGGTCCTATTCTCAACCACATCACACAGACTGAGGGAACTTAGGTAAAAAAAAAAAAAAGCTTAACTATTTGTTCAACGGCCATAGCGTTGGTGAGGGAGAAGCTGGGGTCTGGACTCATGGAGTCTGACTTGAGTGGGGTGAGAATTAGGACAGCGCTGCCTTGGGAGATGCTGTGTGGTCAGAGAAGAGCTCCTGAGGAAGTGAGGTTTACCTGGAAACACAAGACAGAAGCACCAAATTCCATTCTTTCCTCCAGATCACCCACCAGACTCCAGTATCCCCCCTCAGGATTCCCACCCTATGTTTGCCCCTAGCGTGGTTCTTCAAAGCCCTACATCTGCCATTCCCATGGGCCGTACTCTTCAGCCTTTCTATCCTGGGTGTTTCCCCATCAGCCCTTCTCAGACTCCCTTGGGCGCTCCAGTGTCTTACCCAAGACCCTGCTCTGTCTAGTTCTCTCAGGGGCATCTCGGAAATTCTGCTTCTCTCTTCACCCCCAAAATTTTCGAGCTTAGCCCAGAACTGGTTTTCCCAGCACCAAATATTAATCACAGTTCAGGCGCAAACTGCCATGCTCAGGTTTCCCCAAATTCCTGGGAGGGTGGGGCAGGGACGTGACTGAGGAGGAATCTGGGACTTTTTAGCTCCTGGCCACCCCGGAAAGGCAGGGCTGGAGCCAGGCCTGAGGAAACTTGAAGAACCTGGCACCTCCTCCAAATTAAGGGGCAGACCAAGCCTTCTCCCCTAATTGGTTTTCATTCTAGAGGGTCTGCTCTCCCTCCTGCCCCAATGACCCCGGGGTTCAAACAGCAAAGGGAAGGTGGATGCTGATCCCAGGGTGGCAGATACCAGAGAAGTCGTCACTGCTCACATCTGCCTCTCCTTAGCTCTGCCAGGCCTGGGGAAGCTCAGAAACACCTGGCAGGTGGCAAGCTTGCATCCACCTGCTGCATCCTAAGCCAGCAGGAGAGAGAGAAGCGGATGGCACTGGATCAGGGACTAAGCTTTTGCCAAGAGGAAGACACACCCAGACTGTTAGCTTCACACACTTCCTCATCCAGAGGATTCCTCTTTCGGGAATTCTAACTTCAGGGAACTCCCAGAGCCTGAGGAGGAGGAGGAGCATGTGGGAAGGTACTGAAGTCACTCAAGGGCTCCTTCTAGGGAAAAGCCTAATGAGGGAGTGGAAAGAACTTTTAACAAGGTCAGCTCTTCCTCTGAAACCTGCAGGAGTCAGAGCCGTGGCAGCAAACGCTTACATTGTGTGTGTGAGGCCCAGCTCAAGAATGCTGGATAGACTTGACCTCATTTAATCTTGGGTCCAGGAGAACGTGCTCCACTGAGGCCCTGCTGCTCATCTGGTGTTTGGAGAGCATTTTAATTCACAAAATCTGTTTTATCATCCCATCATTCATTGATTCCGCACACTGAGCATCTGCTGTATTCCACTGAGGACACAAGTTGCTTCTCTTCAAGTGTGAAGCGTCTAGTGAGAAAGACAGAAATAAAAAGAACAATCCATTACAGAGGGATAAGTGCTTTAAGGAAGGGAAACCCATGCTGTGAGAATATCTTGGGGAGTTTCTTAATGTGAACTAAAGTGTGCGGGGGTAGGGGTTATCGGAGGAGGCTTCCAGGTGGTGGTGACACCTTGACTGAGTCTTCAAGGATGCATAGGAGTTAGTCAAGGACAGGGAAGGGAAGCCATGCTAGAGAGAGGCACAGAGGTGCCTGAGAATGGCAAGTCTGGGAAACACATGTTGGTGGACATGGGCAATTTGGAAGTGAGGGGGTGGAGGGGCGGCAGGAAGGCATGATGCGAAATCACAAGATCCTCAGAGCTTATACTTCATGAGCTGTGTCAGAGAGCCTCGCTGTGCCAGTCCCCAGCTGTCCTGCAAGCCACTGCAGCTGAGGCCACATGGAGTAACCACAAAATGCTCTCACCAAGCCCATGCCCCAGATTGAAAATTCAAGACAAATAAGTGACTATCGTTGTTTGAACCACTGTTTAGAGATGGTCTGGTTTTTTGCAATCACTCCAGAGATGCAGTGGCTGAGGAAGAAGAGGAGACCTATGGGGGAAATGGCAAACATCAATACTAGGGGCTGATACCTTTTTTTTTTTTTTGTAAGATTTATTTATTTATTTTAGAGAGAGAGTGCACATGCAAGCAGGGTGAGGAGCAGAGGGAGAGAGAGAGAGAGGATCTCAAGCAGACTCCCAACTGAACAGGGAGCCCGACATAGGGCTTGATCTTTTGACCCTGACATCATGACCTGAGCCGAAATCAAGAGACGTATGTTCAACGCACTGAGCGACCCATATGGCCCATATGACCCGTGGGCCCTAACCCATGAGGTATTAGGGCCCATAACTTGATCCCCCCAGGCACCATGTTTGGTTAGAAGCATATATTGTTTGAATGACATCTGTAAGCTAATCATATCAGCTAATTAATATTAGTGTATGATTCTAGATGAGCTAAAGGGGCATTAGGCTAGAACTACAGGGATATCCTCAGAATCTTGATATAAGGACAGGGATAGGGCAGGATGCTAGTACTTCAAAGAGTATCAACTGGTAAACTGAGGTCGGCCTAAAGGGGGATTTCTTATAGCTGGCCACAGTCTTCTACCCTGCCTCTTGACCTGTTGATTTTTATCAATCGCTTGGATAGAGTTTAGGAAGCCATACTTATCAAAGTAGCTAAGGACATGGACCTTGGGAAGTTAGTGGGCATATGGAATGACAGAATGAGGATCCTGAAATATTTTGGCAATCTGGAGCAGTAAGTTTAATCCAGCAAGATAAAATTTAGGAGGGATAAATGTAAGACTTCATGGTTGGATCTAAAAAGAAAATCTTCACAAGTATAAAATGAAAAAGGTGTGGTCTAGCCACAGGATGTATGAGAATAACCTAAGCGTTCAGGCCTTGGGTTTAGATAAATGTACGCTTATATCCTAGCCACACTGCTAGTAACTATGAACTTTGGGAAATTATTTAAACCTCTCTGAGCTTTAGTCTTTCCTTGTAAGAATTAGAGGTAATTCATCCAGAGGGCAGTTTCTAGCACAAAGTAACTTCTCAATAAATGGCCAGCAAAAGATCTCAGTTGTTTGTCAAGGTACCGATGAGACTATGATAATCCCCACTTCTCTACAGAATCTAGGAAAGAGGGGCACCTGGGTGGCTCAGTAGGTTAAGAGTCTGCCTTTGGCTCAGATCATGATCTCAGGGTCCTGGGATAGAACCCTGTATTGGGCTCCATGTTGAGTGGGGAGCCTGCTTCTCCTTCTCCTGCTCCCCCTGCTTGTACTCTCTCTAACTGTATTAAATAAATAAATAAACAAACAAACAAACAAATAAATAAATAAATAAAATCTTTAAAAAAAAAAAAAAGAATGTAGGAAAGACCTGTCCAAGAAAACTTTCTCTGATGAAAGAAATATTCTATAATCCGTGCTGTCCGATATGATGGCCACTAGCCACATATGGCTACTAAGCACCTTAATGTGCCTATTGCAACAGAGAAATGGAATTTTTACTTGTAATTGTGATTAATTTAAATTTGAGTGGCCACATGTGGCTAGTGGTTATCATATTGGACAGCCCTGGTCTAGAAAACAGTAAGAAATGCTAACCTCTAGGGCGCCTGGATGGCTCAGCGGGTTAAAGCCTCTGCCTTCGTCTCAGGTCATGATCTCAGGGTCCTGGGATCGAGGCCCACATCAGGCTCCTTGCTGAGTGGAGAGCCTGCTTCCTCCTCTCTCTCTGCCTGCCTCTCTGCTTACTTGTGATCTCTCTCTCTCTCTCTCTCTCTCTGTCAAATAAATAAATAAAATCTTAAAAAAAAAAGCCAAGTTTAAAAAAATAAAATAAAATAAATGCTAACCTCTAAACCTAACTAGGATATGGAAGGAAGAGACCATTTTCACTGCATTTCTTTGTCAACTTCTGAACTGATGGACTTTTAAAGTTATAACTAAAGTGTACAATTTTATTAGCTTTGCCATATGGATACACCATAAAACCATCACCTCAGTCAAGATTGTGAACATACCTAGCACCCCCAACAGTTTTCTCTTGCTCCATTTTAATCCCTCTCTCCTGCCGCTCTCACTCAGGACCCCATGCCCCCTACTGCCCAGACAAGCACTAACCTACTTTCTGGCAGTATAAATTAGTTTGGGTTTCCTAGTTGAGGAAAAGTTGAAAAAATGAAAAGTGTATGAAAAGTTCTTTTCTTGGGGTGCCTGAGTGGCTCTGTTGGCTAAGTGTCTGCTTTCAGCTCAGGTCATGATCCTGGAGTCCTGGGATTGAGCCCAGCATCTGGCTCCCTGCTCAGCAGTGAGCCTGCTTCTCCCTCTGCCTGCTGCTCCCCCTGCACGTGCTCTCTCTCTCTCTCTCACTCTCGCTCTATCTCAAATAAATAAATAAAATCTTTTAAAAAAATAAGAAAAAAAAGTTAAATTCTTGCTATTGTTGAGCAGTATCCATTGAATGGATATACCACAATTTCTTTATTTGCTTACCTTCTAATGGACATTTCGGCTGTTTCCAGTTTCAAACTATTGCAGGTAAAGCTGCTATGAACATTTGTGTAAAGTTTTTGTATGGACATATACTTTCTCTTCTCTTGAGTAAATGCCGTATGGTGAGAGGTGGGATCATGTTGTACATCAGTTTAGTTTTATAAGAATTTTTGGTGAAGTTACTGTTTAAATCTTACGCTGTTTTCATTTTTATTTTTATTTTATTTTTTAAATTTTTATTTATTTATATGACAGAGAGAGAGATCACAAGTAGGCAGAGAGGCAAGCAGAGAGAGAGGAGGAAGCAGGCTCCCTGCTGAGCAGAGAGCCTGATGCGGGGCTCGATCCCAGGACCCTGAGATCATGACCCGAGCCTAATTTATTTATTCTTGTTCTTCTAAAGCTGTTTTGGCTAATCTCAGTCCTGAGTTTCTATACAAATTTTAGAGTAAGCTTGCCAATTTTTACAAAAATTTTATTGGAATTTTTATTAGTATTTATTGACTCTATAGATCAATTTGGGGAGAATTGCTATATTGACAACACTGCGTCTTCTGATTCACAAACAAGGTACATCTCTCCAATTATTGGGGTCTTCTTTAATCTTTCTCAGTAATGTTTCCTAATTTTTACTTCACAGTTTTTCATATTCTTTATCAAGTAAAATTTACATTTTTCACATTTTTTGTGCTATTGTAAATTATAGTTTTTGATTTCAATTTCTTTTTTTATATTCTTTTTTAAAAAAAGATTTTATTTATTTATTTGTCAGAGAGAGAGAGAGAGAGAGAGAACACAAGCAGGCAGAGTGGCAGGCAGAGGCAGAAAGAGAAACAGGCTCCCCAGTGAGCAAGGAGCCTGATGCAGGATTCAATTCCAGGATGCTGGGATCATGACCTGAGCCGAAGGTAGATGCTTAACCCACTGAGCCACCCAGGCATCCCTCAACTTCAATTTCTGATTTTCATTGCTGGTATACAGAAACACAATTGATTTTTGTACCTTAAGAAACACAATTTTTTGTATATCAATCTTGTATTCTGAAGTCTTGCTTGACGCACTTACTAGCTCCAGGAACCTTTTTGTGGATTCTATGGAATTATCTATGTAGACTATGAATAAAGATAGTTTTACTTCTTTCTTTCCAGTCTGGATGCCTTTTACTTTATTTATTTATGCTTTTGCCTTATTGCAGTGGCTAGAATCTCAAATACAATGATAAATACAGGTAGTAAGAATGAATATCTTTGTATTGTTTCCGATATTAAGGAGAAAGCATTCACGGTTTTTTCATTAAGTATGATATTTGCTATAGGTTTTTCATAGGTGCCCTTAGCAAACTGAGGAAATTCTTTCCTAATATAGGCATTTGGTGCTATAAATTTCACCCTAAGTATTGCTTTAGTAACATTCTGCAAAGTCTGGCATGTGGTGTTTCTGTATTCATTCAGTTTAAAAATACTTTTTAATTTCTCCTTTGATTTATTCTTTGATCCAAGGGTTTTTTTTTTAAGAAGTACATCATTTAGTTTCCAAATATTTGGGGATTCTTCAGATATCTTTTTCCTACTAAATTCTAATTTAATTCCATCGTGGTCAGAAAACGTGTGTATGTGTGTGTGTCTGTGTGTGTGTAATCTTCAATTTTCTTTTGACTACAGTTAGCATGGTATATCTGTAGGCATTTTCTGCATTGTTTTTTTTTTAATATTTTATTTATTTGACACAGAGAGAGATCACAAGGAGACAGAGAGGCAGGCAGAGAGAGAGAGGGGGAAGCAGGCTCCCCGCTGAGCAGGGAGCCCGATGCGGGCCTCGATCCCAGGACCCTGAGATCACGACCTGAGCCGAAGGCAGAGGCTTTAACCCACTGAGCCACCCAGGCGCCCTCTGCATTGTTTTTTATGTTTAACTTATTTGTGTGTTTAAAGTGTGTTCCCTGTGGATAGCATATATTTGGGTCTCTCTCTCTCTTTTTTTTAATCCAAGCTGATGAGTATTGCTTTTTAATTGGGGTGGTTTACATTTCATGTGATTATTGACATGACATGAGATTATTGATAGTTAGGTGTAAATCTATTCTCCAGCTATTTATTTTTTATTTGTACCATCTGTTTGTTAATGCTCCCCCCCTTTTTCTGCCTTCTTTTGATTTCATTGAGTTTATTATTATTATTCCATTTTATCTTCTTTGTTGACTTATTACATGTAACTCTTTGTTTTTTTGTTGGTGGTGGTTGTCCTAGAGATTAGTATATATCTTTGAGTCATTACAGTCTTCCTTCAAATCTGGTATCTGGTATCAGATACTACTTCATGGAACGTATAGAACTGTATAATAGCATATTTCCATTTGTCCCCTCCCAGTCTTCATGCTATCATGGCCATATTTTACTTGCACTACATTATGAACTCCAAAATATATTACTGCTATTCAGTAAAAGATTTTATTCATGTATTTATTTGAGAGCTAGAGAGAGAGCATGAGCAGAGGGAGGGGCAGAGGGAGAAGGAGAAGCAGACTCCCTGCTAAGCAGGGAGCCTGACACAGGGCTTGATCCTAGGACACCAGCATATGACCTGAGTGGAAGGCAGACACTTAACTGACTGAGCCACCCAGACATCCCACATTATTGTTATTTTTAAACATTTAGTATGTAAAGAGAATCTTAAAAGAAATAATCTGATACATTTATTTATGTAGTACCATTTCCAACGTTCCTTGTTTCTTTGTGTACATTCAGATTTCCACCTGGTATCATTTTTCTCCTGCCTAAAGGACTTTAGCAGTTCTTGTAAGGCAGGTCTTCTGCCAATGAATTCTTTCAACTTTTGTATTTCTGATAAAGGCTTTCTTTTACCTTCATTTTTGAAAGATATTTTCAGTGAGTATAGAATTCTAGATTGACACATGTTTTTTGTTTTGTTTTGTTTTGTTTTTCTTTTGGTACTTTAAAGATAATGCTCCACCATCACCTGCATTCTTTCCAAGGAGAGTTCTGTCATCCTCTTTATTTTTGTTCTTCTGTACATAGTGTGTCTTTTTTCACCTGGCTGCTTCTAAGATAATGTTTGAGTATGATTTGCCTTGGTGTTATCTTCTTGCTAAGACTGTGTGTTCCATTGGATTATGTTATTCCCATTTTGCTGTCTAATCTCCCAAATCATGTTGATAATCCAGTAGGACTGACCTAATCAAGAAAGTCATGTATATAACAATAAAAAAAGGGGGATATATTTCATCTCAGGATTTCTAAAGGACATGTGTGACTGAACTACCCAGTGGAAAGAGAACTATTACACTTTACCAGTTAACTGGGCCAGGTAAGCATTCTTAATAGCCAAATGTTGATTACTTCTTCTGCTATTTTCTCTGTGGCAGTTTTAAAACACACCCCCGCCCCAGATTCTTTGACATTCTTTCCACTGAGAAGTGAGATCTGTATCTCCTGTCCTTGAATCTGGGTTCCGTGACGACTTGACTAGTGGATTACAGCAGAAGCAACACTGCCAATTTCTGGGCTCAGCCTTGAAGACCCTGTCAGTTTCTCTTTCTTTCTTAAGATGCTTGTTCTTTGATCCCAGCCACTCTGCTAAGAGTAACCCTGAACTGCCTGGAGAGGGGCCCACAATGGAGAGAAGGCTCACAGCCCATCACTCTGGCTGAGCTCCCAGAGAGTCGGCACCAGCCATATGAGTAACACATTTCAAAAGTTGATCTGCTGGGCCCAGTCTAGCTGTTACAGCTAGTTTGATGTGGCACAGGAATGATCTGCCTGCAGCGAGCCCTGCCCAAGGTGCAGATTTGTAAGTGAAATGAATGCTTGTTGTTTTAAGTTTCTATGTTCTTACATGATTTGTTACATAGGGATAGATAAACATAACGTCTTCCCTAAAGAAGTGGATTCCTAAACCTGTGTCTCAGACAAGTAGCTTCTGCTCTGATTTACTGTGGTTTCCTCTTTTCTAACTTCTAAGCTTTTATATGACCCAAAGTGTTCTGCTCTCTTTTCCTTTTGTACCAGGATAAACTTGTCCTTCTAGAGGACTTACACTGCTATTTGTAGAAAGCACTCGTTCTTCAAATTTGTATGTATTCAAAGTGTATTTTAATTACAGCTCTATTAACTGGTTTCTTATGAAGATCTGATTCCCTCGTCACACTCCATGGGCTCTGAGTGTTAATCATTGTCTCTTGTTAGTCTTCCAACCTACGCATTCTGCTTTGGTATCTATTTTCTCTTCCTAAGCAATGTGCTATTTACTGGCTGCAATCTCTACTCACATTAGCTTTTTAAACTCACATCTAGTATAGGAGTCTTTATTAACAGTTTCTACCACTGAATCAGTTACGGTTCACTCACAACCAGTTATCTGAATACGGAGAGTTTAATATATGTTAATACATACAAAGATCCTAACTAGATACCTGTATTAGTCAGGTCTCTCCAGAGAAACAGAACCCAAACATCTTAATATGCATGAATAGATTTATTTCAAGGAACTGACTTACACAGTTGTGGGGGCTAGCAGATCTGAACTCTGTAGAGCAGGTCAGCAGGCTGGAAATTCTCCAGCAAGAGCTAATGTTACAGTCTGGAAGCATAATTTCTTCTTCTTCCAGGAAACTTCAGTTTTTGCTCCTCAGTTTTTGTCTTTCACCTGAGTGGATGAGGACCACCTACATTATTGGAGGTAATCTCTTCTATCTAAAAGGAACTGATGGTGGATGTTTTACACATCTACAACATGTCCTTACAGCAACACCTGGATTGGTGTACATTAAATTATCTGGTACTATAGACTAGCCCAGTTGACACATAAAACTAACCATCACAGTAACAGAAGGGTTAAAAAAGAATTATAAAATATCATGGAATTTGCAACTGCTGAGATCTGAGGAAGCAAAACGAAGATTGAAGGTGCTAAAACTTAGAAACTTAGTCGACAAACCATGAG
Source organism: Ailurus styani (assembly GCA_002007465.1). Classification (NCBI taxonomy): domain Eukaryota; kingdom Metazoa; phylum Chordata; class Mammalia; order Carnivora; family Ailuridae; genus Ailurus; species Ailurus styani. The sequence continues at coordinate 9,169,625 of LNAC01000043.1, read as the reverse complement.
GAACTGAAACTCAGACCTCTGAGTAGGAGGTATTGCTCAGCTAGTGGTAGTTGTCTGAGTTCAGAAGAGGGCGCTCAGGAGACTGGGACCCAGATCTTTGTGGAAAGGCACTGGTTGACTATTGTTGGGGTCCCCAAGGAGACATAATGAAGCTGATTCTGCAAGTGTTAGAAAAACTGCAAACTGGATTCAACTGCTGCTACAACACAAAAAAAACGCTTATGCCATGATGAAGTTTTGCTGGGCTGGTACTCACAGGAAACACAAGCAGACAAAAAACCCTCAGCAAATAGACAGCAAGGAGCAAACCTCTTGTTCCTCCTCCAGATTCAGTCTCCATCTAGTGACCCAAATGGCAGAGCCATCTGGTAAAGTAAAATTGTGGCTTTCAGAGTCCCGCTTCTAAGATCCTTGGTGCTCAGGGTCACCAAGGCTGCCAGCAACAAGAAGTAATCCCAGAAGTCCTGGGACTAGATGCCTGCCCACTCCCCCAGACAAAGTAAAGTTATTTTCCCATTCAAAATAAAGTAGCGGGTTTGAAACTGAGAGGCATTTAGGTAACTGATACAGTAACTGATACAGTCCACTCCTTTGGCTTTTCGACATCCATAACACTACTCTATAAATCATGAACTTTGCTATTACCACAAAAACCTTTGTTTTCTCCCACAAACGCAACTTTTCTGCATAGAAACCAAGACAACATTGTCTTCTTCCCAAAGGCAGATTTGTAGAGTCTCAACTATCATTGTATCTGTCCCTGAGTGGCATTGGTTATTTCTCAAATTCAATTTCATCTGAACATATGTTTCCAAAAAACCAAAGTATAAATTAACTGCCAATGAAACATGTAAAAATAATAAAGATAAGAAGGAGAGAGAACAATAAAATAATTAATATATATAGTTATGTATCTACACACATATACATAATAAGCAAATAACTGGTCATGAGGCCTTAATTGATGTTTATTACTTCCTTCTTTCACTACCCATTTCGTATTTCCTTTGTCTTCATCCAGTACCTCAGATGGTTGGGGTTTTTTGTTTTGTTTTGTTTTTTTTAATATGGTGGGGTAATCCATCTTGCCTAAAGGCTCTGAATCTTCACTGGATATGCTTTGTCAGGGGTGGGTGGAAAAATTTTCATCTTCTATTAACTTCTACTGTCAGCATGAAAATTCACCCCAGAGAACACCCAGGTTCCAAATATAGTCCTCACCCCCACTGAGTTGCTAATCAACATCAATCACCCCAACCAAATAGAATAACTTTCTTCTTTGCCTGTTGGTTTAATAGCATGAGAAACACGTGTTGGTCAGGTGGCAGTCTCATCTTCCAAATCAATGCAATATTGGTGTGTGCCCTGGAAGAAGCATTGTTTTTTTGGGAATCATGACTCCAAATGAGCAGAGTTCAAAGTCACAGGGATCAGAAGCAAAACATCTGTGGACATCCTATGAGTGTTAGTAATGAGAAGAGCTAGTCCACTTTCCACTTCTGCCCCTGATTTCCAGTTCCATGTAGACAGGCTATGGAAAATACAGATATATATCTTTGTCTGTGATTCCAAATATAATCTACATCTTTTGAGAAAAAACTGTCCTTTCAAGATATAATCTCTCAACTGGTACCATACCTTCAGTAATTCATGAAATCTTCCTACTAGGCCAGCTGCTTCTGGGTGGTGGGATACATGGCTATACCAGTTAATTCCATGGGCATGAATCCATTGCTGCATTTTTTTTTGAGATTACTGTCTTGATCAGAAGCAACGTTGTATACAGTACACCATATTTTGTAATTGTAGATGATGCTGGCAGAAGATTCTTGGGCAGAAAAGCAGCTATGTACTCAGAAAACCTGTCTTCTCCAAGGAGGAAAAAATCTGCTCTTCTTCATGATAGAAGGGAACAATTGAATCAATCCTCCCCTGAGGGCTGGCTGGGCCCATTAGAGAATGGTGCCGTATCAGGGGTTCTGTGTAGTTGGCAAGTTAGGCATTCAGCAGCATTGCTGATCGGAAAAAGCTTGATTAGGGCAAGTCACTGTTGTTGAGCCCACACATAACCCCATCCCTGCCATTTTGACGACTTCATATACAGGTCCATTAAGCAAGCCCTGGGATAGCTGGGGAAAGATGTTAACCGAAGTCCACGAGATGGGTCATTTCATCCCCTCCAATCAAGAGACTCTGAGTCTATAACTGACTTGGGTCTAGAAATTGGATGAGAAGTCACTCAAGCCCATTTTTTGGCACCAGACTTTTTATACAGGTCAAACATTCTAGTAGTCTATCAATTTTTTTCATTCCTTGATGTATCATGATCAATTGTCCAGCAAAAGATCCCTAGTCTCAAAACAGTTTGATTACCACTATGCCTTTTATGGTAAACGTCCCCTTGTCTCCGGTGGTTCAGTTCTGTCATTACACCTCTGCTATATGGGAATCCCTTCATTCCCATTGGGATCAGTGAGCCCAACTCAATGGAGTTGTCTCCACCACTATATCTGGCTTCCAGAAAACAGGATTTTTCAGAGTTTTTCAGAGACACGGACACTTGCATCAGCAATGTATTTCTCGATGTTTTGTCCTCTGGGCCTTCTGGTTGATGTATTTGGGGGGTAGGTGGGCAGATATCATGTGATAAAGTCACGTTATCATTCTTTTCTCCCTGTCTTGAATGCCTCCCTCTATATCCTGTCGGGGAAGTTCTAGCATTCCAACCTTACTAAACACATACCAATACTGAGTCCAAGGTTCTGTCAGCCAACCAAGAAAGTTTTAGAGCCATTTACAGTTGCAAGAACAAACACATTAAACCCAGGATATCTAATAAATGCACCCGATAAGTTTGATCTGACCCTGGGCTATAGTCCATCATCCTGAGTCTAGCACCCACAGAACATGCTTCTGCATCTATTTCCCAGGCTTTTGCCAATATGTATTATACCATTTTGCAATTCTTTTAGCATTTAAATGATTTCCTCTGAGTCAGATTTTGTACTAGTCCCCCCTAAAGAAAGCTGATATTTGACTCTGCTTCTAAGTCTAGTGGCAACAAAGAGTAGTTGTGATGGGTCTTGGGAAGACCGTGCATCCCCCTGAAGGCAATTGCCCCCAGGTGAAGTTGCTATAAGGTTTTCAAAAACATAGATAGGGTGGTTGATTTCATACCTGGAATTGCTGAGCTGGAACCCACCATCCACTGACTGATCTGAGGAAATTTTTCAGTATCATCAGAAATGAAGGAAAGTATTTTGCAAGTCATTCAGTAGCAATATATCCTTTTGCCAACCCACTCTAATAGTTACTATGTATTATTTTTTTCTTAAAGTACAGTTGACACATAATGTTACATTAGTTCCAAGTGTACAATGTGGTGATTTGACAAGTCTATGCATTATGCTATGCTTACCGAAGTTTAAGCACATCTGTCACCATACAGAGCTATGACAATACCATTGACTATATTCCCTGTGCTGTACGTTTTATCATTGTGACTTATTTATTTCATAACTGGAAGTCTATACCTCCCACTCCCCTTTACTCATTTTACCCATCCCCCCCATCCCTCTTCCCTCTGGTAACAGTTTGTCCTCTGTATTTATGGGTCTGTTTCTGCTTTTTCTTTGTTTGTTTGTTCATTTGTTTTGGGTTCTTTTAGATTCCACATATAAATGAAATCGTATGGTACTTGTCTTTCTTTTTCTGACTTACTTAGCATAATACCCTCAAGTTCCATCCATGTTGTCACAAATGGCAAGATCTCATCCTTTTTATAGCTGAGTAATATTCCGTTGTGTATATATATATATATATATATATACCACAACATCTTTGTCCATTCATCTATCCATGGACACTTGGGTTGCTTCCACGCAGCTACTGTATTTCTCCTCTGAAGCAGCTCTCATGCGATGCACGGAGACTACTATGATGCCATCTAGTGGCAATTGTTCATTGAACTGTGTTTCCTCACGTGCTACTTTTAACAGGTGATAAAGAAAGCAGAGGTTCACCTTTCCTAGTGATTCTCCTAAAACTAGGTGGATGCCAGACGTTGGGATGAGTATGTTGCAGACTTTCTCAGAGACAGGGTAAAGAATAAAATCATCTTTTAAAGGCCCTGCCAAAGTTGAGAACTGGGCAAAGGAACGTTCTACTCAGCTGGCCAATAGAGTCTTTGTTTGAGGCTGAGCAACAGTGAAGACCGATGGAGGTCAGGCCCACAGACAGCATTTCCAGAGGGTCACACCCTCCCCACCATGCCCACATTCTCCAGGACCAAGTACAACCGACGTTACAGATCCCAGGGCCTGTGGGGATCACATATAAGATTGTGAGGCTCGTCATCATCCCTTCCTTTCAGTGAGAGAAGTCTTAAGATACTGAGCTAGCTTGAGGTTAAACAGATACAAAATGGCAGAGACGGGTAAGGCAGCCCAGATCTTCTGCCTGAGAATGCTACCTCTGCCCCTCTTTGTTGTTCTTAAGGTGCCCCCATCTGCAGGCAGCAACGCCCATGGGGCCACCTTGAGGGACATCTCTACAAACATGCGTGAGGACTGTGCAGCTCTTGATCCTGGGGTCATGAGTTCAAGCCCCACATAGGGGGGAAGTTTTTAAAAAGTACCCCACATTGGGGGTACTTTTTAAAAAACATAGAAAAAGATTGTTTTCCAGGAATAAAGAGCAGCTTGACTTGCTCCCTCTTAACAAGACCTACTCCTGAGTTCAAGGGGAAGTCAGGTAAGCTTGTCTCCAGAACCTTTTGCCTTACCTTTCTGTCCTCCAAAATCTTCATGCATCCCTTCACTCATGGTACCCATGCCCTCGCCCTTCTTTTCATGGGCGGCACTTCTAACACCTGTAGCCTCTTTGTTACATATTTCTCACCCCTTCCTTATTGTGCCACAAGGTGTCCTTGTTGTCCACAGACCAAAAGTCTCAGGGCTGATGCAGGTACACATACAGAACACCCAGCCCCTCTAAGGAGAAAGTATGGTCTTCATGGCAGCAATTTCTGGATTTCCTCTGAATTTTAACCCCCTGTGAGTCTTGTGGTACATAGCAGCCTTGCAGTTCCTCACATCCCTACCTCACTACACTAAATCCAGCTCAATTCTAGACCTCTGTTTATTAGTCTTTTCCTACCTTCCCTACATCAACACACACACACACACACACACACACACACACACACACACACACACACACGAAATGCCCTCCTCCCTCTCCCTGATCTGCTGAATTGCAGCCTTCCTTCAAGGTCACAGTCATTGCGCATGCTAATTCTGCTTTCAGAGATTCGACACCACATCAGGTTATATCAATCATTATGACACTAAATCAGGGAACCAAGAAAACTATATTATGGATTTGTGCATTTAATCTAGAACTTTAATATTTTTTCCAAAGATTTTACTTATTTATTTGACAGAGAGAGAGCACAAGCAGAGGGAGCAGCAGGCAGAGGAAGAGGGAGAAGCAGGCTCCTGGCTGAGCAGGAAGCCCAATGCAGGACTCGATCCTAGGACTCCGGGATCATGACCTGAGCTGAAGGTAGACGCTTAACTGACCGAGCCACCCAGGAGCCCCTAATCTAGAACTTTAAAATCTGCCTCCTACTCCATTGTTTTAACATTGTAGGTCAGTGCTGAGACCTGGAAAATCAGCGGTGAACAAAATAAATACAGTTCCTGCCTTCATGGGGTTCACACTCCAGGGCAAGAGAGACATAACACAGGTGAATACAAGCAAACATATAATTACAGGCTGTGATGGTGGTTTGAGATAAGGGTGCCAAGAAAAATGGAAGGAAGTCTATTTTTAGATTGTGAGATCAGAGACCATCTGAGGAAGCGGTGTAAATAAACAGATGTAATAAAAGAGAAGGAACCAGACAAAGAAAGAATCAAGAGAAGGTAATTCCAAGTAGAGGGAACAGCATGTGTGAAGGCTCTGACAGGAAGAAGCTTGGTACACTCACAGAAAGAGCTGATGGGGAGCTACGGGACTGTAACACAGTGAGGAAAGGACAGTGTAGTTGGGCATAACGTACAGGATCTGAAGCAGGCAAGGTCTCAAAGGCTATGGTAAGGAGCTTGAATTTATTCTACGTGCCATACAAAGCCATAAATTATTTTAAGCAGGGAAGTGACGTGATTTGGTTTCTTAGGAGACCATCGGATGATATGAGGACAATGGTTTAGAAGAGTGGAGAGCGGAAGGGAAAGGCAAATTAAGAGGCTGTGGCAATGGTCCATATGAATGATGATGGTGACAGTGAAAGAGATGGTGGAAAGAAACCAATTTCGGAGGTAGAATCATGGGAATTGGTGATGTCTTATACCTACTTTTAATTTATCCGTATTGTTCTAGAACACATTTTTTCAAGGAGAGTCCCAGGAATTATATTTTCTGAGTGTATATATTATGAGTGACCATTTGCCCCGGTAATGAATTCTTAGGTCACACAACTGCTTTCCTTCATGATCCAAAAGACTTTGTACCTTTGTTTTCCAAGCATGTAGAATTCTGGAGAAGAAATTGGAGGTACATATGACTTTTTTTTTCTTGCTGCATATTTATTTATAGGGTTTTAGTAACCTTTTAGAGTTAAAAATTCTGCATGAGTAGATCTGGGAGGAGTTCTTTCATTAATCTGTCCTACGTGATGCTATTTAGCCTGGCCCTAGCCACATCCACCCCGTTTCTTCTGGAGCCAGCAGCCCCGTCATCCTCTGGGAAACCATCTCCCCCTTATTTACAGTCCATGTGAACACTGGCTGGAGCAGACAGCCGCTCATTCTAGAAGTGAGAGTGTCCTGCCTGGGCACCACCCTTCTCAGCTGCCTAAACTGGTTCAATGATGGGCACCTGACCCAAGCCCAGCCAATCAGAGTCTGAGGATTAAACCAAGGTTAATGCCACACAAGTATTAGAAAGGAAGAACTCTTTCCTCCCATTGGGCTTGGAAAGCTGGAAGAGTATCAGCTTAGAGTGACTGGGTACCACCCCATGGGAACAACCTACCCAAGAATGAAGCCCACCCAGAAGAAAGCCAGAGCTGGACAGGTGGCTTCCTAGTGAACCTTTGAACTTCATTAGGTGAGCCAACACAATCTCTCTTTTGCTTAAGCCAGTTTGAGCTAGGACCCTGACACAACCCAAAGATTCCTGATTAATACAATCAGCATATTTTATTTTAAAAATAGAATTTTACTTGGGCACCTGGGTGGCTCAGTCGATTAAGCATCTGCCTTCGGCTCATGGGATTGAGTTCTTCATCAGGCTCCCTGCTCAGCAGGAGCCTGCTTCTCCCTCTGCCTGCCACTTCCCCCTGCTTGTGCTCGCTCTCTCTCTCTTTCTGTCAAATCAATAAATAAAATCTTGGGGGGAAAATAGAATTTTACTTAAAGCCAATAAATGTTCGATCTATGGCTTCTTTTACAAATGATCTTGTTAATTATTTTAGGACCTCTTGTTATTTGTGGGTTGGCTCTTTGATATCTGTCTTCCACAATTGTTCTATTCTTTCATTTTCATTTCTTTGTTTTTTGCTTTTGTGTTCTAGGAAATTTATCTTCATCTTATCTATTACTAATTGAGTCCCTGAAGTGTCCATTTGCATGTCATGGCTTCCATTTTAGAGTTTAATTCAACAACCATGTTTTCCAGCCTAATAACATTTTCTTCCACTTGGATTACTAGTTTTTTATAATGGCTTGTTCTAGTCACACAGGTGTAATTGTTTTTAACATCTAAGCATATGGTATTCTTTGATTTAAAAAAAAACAAAAAAAATTGAAAATGAATTCATTTTCTTGATCAATGATTTCCTTTATTTTATTATTTAACTCCCCTTAGCCTACTTTGTTTCTATTGCATCTACACCTGAGATAGATGATAGATAGTTGATAGATAGGAGAGAGAGAGTCTCCCATGACCTAGAACAATGCCTCGCACAAGTTGGCACTGAAGAACTATTTCCTGGACATATAGATGCATTAATTTGCTCATAGCATCCTTGAGAAAGTAAATTGGCACAAAAAATAAATAACAATCCGGGGCAGCTAATAGAGAGTTATCAGAAATACATATATGTTTAAAAGCCAAATAAATTATATAGATACAGGTGTTCTCTGGAATGAGTGAGCAGAGACATCACTTAACGCTTCGAATGATCAGAACAGTGTCCACGGAGAAGCTGAAGACTGAGTGGAAGTTTGAAGAAGGGGTATGATCTGGAAAGGAAGGGGGCTGGTGGAATTTTCGTCCAAAAAGTATTCCTCTGGGATTCGGACAAATCTGCCCACTGCAGACAACAACTACTCAGTCCTTCAAAGTCACAGCTACTTTTCCTATAATGTGATGAAATTTCAAGACCCAAACAAATAGAGAGTTTTAGGCTGAAAAATTCCTGTCCATCTTCTTCTCTTTCACCCTTAAATGGAGGTGCAGAAAGCAGTCAAGGAGACTGGTTGAAGGGGGCTTGTTTGGCAGGTTTCTTTTCTCTTGTGTCTTTCATTCTTGGGTCATTATGGCAGGCATCTCCAGTTGGGAGCACTTTTAGGCACCAAAGCTTCTCCTTATTGAGCTGTACTGTGCCTGGAAAGATGCCGACATCAATAAAAGATTATTGAGAGTAAAGATGCAGCCTCTGACTCAAATGATGCATACTTATAGTAATAAATGTGCCTATCATCATTAACTACAATTTGCATGGTGCCCCTAGAATTGTGCAATGTACAACTGAGCAGCTGCCCTGGGCACTCCTGTTATGACTAAAACCTGCCCTAATTCCTTCTCTCTAATCACTTTCAGCTTCTCGCTACCTATTTGATTCAAGACAGCCAACCTGGTAAAGACTCTAAGGAGGTATAGAAAACAGATGAAAATTCAGAAAGGAACAAGTAGAAATGGTTAACACTGAAGCCAGGGTATGTCTGTGTTCGGAAGGATTTCAGAGTTCATTGGCCCAATTCTCCCAGTGCAGGGCTTTTTATTGCCATGACTAGGACAACTGTCGTCTAACTGACCTCTATGACTTTCAGGGTCTGGGAGCCCACACCCTGCAATTGTCATTTGCAAACTCAATGGGCAAGTGTAAATGTAATTTGCAAACTCAGTGGGCAAGCAATTCGTGTTTAAACGTAATGAAAATAAATATATGTAATACATTTAAATTTATAAAGGCCTTCTGGACTGCACACAGCTAGGTAAGTGCTTGTGCTGCTCTACAAGAGAGATGAGAAGTAAACCTTTCTGAGCCTCCTGCCATGTTATGGTGGGAAGGGAAGGGAATGGCAAGGAAGACAAAGATGAAGCAAGGAGACAAGAGATGACTTGATATGTGCTCAGGCCGGAGGGATTTTCTCTCTTGCCTTAGTGGCATGGCTTCCAAATGCTAATCCCTGGAGCAACACCAGACAAGCTATTCCAGAATCCCCAAAGAGCTTTATACGGACTCCCAGGTCCAACCACTGACAGCCGGCATTTAGCAGATTGGGGCGGGTGGGGGGTGGGGGGTGTGTCCTGGGCATCTCTATTTTTTAAAGCTTCAGATTATTTTGGGTTTTTTTAATATTTTATTTATTTATTTGACACAGAGAAAGCGATCACAAGTAGGCAGAGAGGCAGGCAGAGAGAGGAGGAAGCAGGCTCCCCGCTGAGCAGAGAGCCCGATGCGGGCCTCGATCCCAGGACCCTGAGATCATGACCTGAGCCGAAGGCAGAGGCTTGAACCCGCTGAGTCACCCAGGCGCCCGCTTCAGATTATTCTGAAGTACATGCAGGTTGAAATTTACTTCCTTAGAGAGTCTAGGTCACCCCCATTCGTGGTGACCAAAAACAAAAACAAAAAATGCCATAATCCCTAAAACTCATATGTCCTTTGGCAGTGTTTTCTGAAATCATGTTGGTTTTTTGGTTTTGGGGGGTTTTTTGTTTGTTTGTTTTACTACTGAAGGCAGTTTGAGTGATGCTTTCCTGCTCTCCCCACCCCAGCCATGCCCCCAAAGCATCACCTGAGGCCTGTGACTGGGCTTCTCCATCTCAGCTTGCCCTCTTTGTCGTGGGCCAACCAAGATGCTGACAGGAACAAAACTGACTTGTTTTTGAGAATATAGATACAAGCAATGACTGAGATGACGCACGCACGTTCATGCAGGGAGACTCTCACATCCGACCTACCTTCTTCCGTCCACAGAGAGTCACGTTGCTACTCTAACCACATCACTAATTCCGAAAGACGGGGACTCCTACACACGGCCTCCAGGTCAATGCTCCTGGCTGGGGCAGGCACCTGGATGGCATCTAGTCCCAAGTTCCTGGCACCTCAAGTTCTCTCGTCACTAGTAGCTAAAGCCCAGGGGTGTAACTGCAAAAAGGCAGTATTCTCAAATTGTAGAATCTCTGTGGTGCTTGTTGAAAAAAGCAGGCTCTCTGGTCTCAGAAAAAAGCCTCCCGAATATCTGGGGTGGGGCCAGGAAATCCGCCTTCTGAACAAGCAAATGCAGGTAATTCTGAACAAGACTGATTTTGAACTTCAACCCATTCCAGATACATGAAGGAAAAAGGAAAGGAAAAGTATATGGAAAAAAAGGACCACCTCTTCCCTGCCCTCCTGGGGCCATTGCTCCATCTTGTCTTGAGATCTTGGCCAGACATTCCCCTCATCTTCCCAACTTCTCTTCCTTAAGAAAAGTTCTCATCTGTGAAAAGATTGATCTTTAAAAAAAAAAAAAAAGGCTAACCGTTAACTATGCATAGTGTTCAGTTCTATCCACTGGGGCAGAGGCAACAGAACAAGGAGACAGGACAGTGGGCAGAAATGTACAAGGAGAGGATAGTGTTGGAAGAAAAGGCCAGGCTTAGGACTTGCTTATTAAAAAAAAAAAAAAAAAACAAAAAGAGGAGAAGAAGGAGAAGGGGAGGAGAAAGAAGGAAGGAAGGAAGGAAGGAAGAAGGGAGGGAGGGAGGAAGGAGGAAGGAAGGAAGGAGGAAGGAAGGAAGAAGGAAGGAAGGAAGGAAGAAGGAAGGAAGAAGGAAGGAGGGAAGGAAGGAAGGAGGAAGGAAGGAAGAAGGAAGAAGGAAGGAAGGAAGGAAGGAAGAAGGAAGGAGGGAAGGAAGGAAGGAGGAAGGAAGGAAGAAGGAAGGAAGGAAGGAAGAAGGAAGGAAGAAGGAAGGAAGGAAGGAAGGAAGGAAGAAATCCATGCCCCTGTTATGTTATTTAGAATCAAATGATTAAGTGATGATGTTCTTTCCCAATGAGTCTGGGTTGTGGAAAATCAAAAGTCAAAAAAGTCATGGCCCCATCAGTTATTGGCTAGGTGACCTCGGGCAGATTATCAAACCTCTCTGAGATTTATTTCTGTTATCTATAAAGTGGGGGTAATCACCTAATAGGGCTGCCATTCATTTTAATGAGGTGATATATTTAAAGCACTCAGGACAGGTTTTGGTCCATGATAGGCAGTCAAAATGTCTTAAATATTATCAATAATATAACTCTGTAATATACATCTTTCTGCACTTCCTTCCCCTTATTTCTTCCACTTTACTCTAGGGTCCAATTTTAATTACTATTTTCTAAAGCCCTAATAAGCCATGGGCTTTAGAGTCTAACAGAATTGGTCTAATCCTGTCATTCCACCACCAACTCGAGCTCTACAACCTTTGTGGGAATAGTAGCCACCTCACCAAGTCTATAAAGCCCAGTGCAATGGTGCAAATAAGGATCCTGGGTCCATGCTTGGCACTTAGTGTGCTCCATCCTTCCCTTCTTCTCTCCTTCCCTCCAGGCTCACATATTGGTCCGTGTTCTCCACCTTGGTGTCTTTACTCATCATACTCATTCTTCTACCTGGAATGCCCTTTCCCCATTATCTGCCCATTGGAATTCTTCCCAAAGCCATCTTCATACTACCAAATTCCAACGGTCAAGATGTCCAGATAAACTACTCTAACAAATAGAGTATTCACTAAAAAATCTATTATAGGTCAGGCACTGTTGCAAGTTCCTAGGGGTCTAGAGATGATTGAGGTCTAGTCCCTGAACTCAGCAAATTCAGTTGACTTAACATAAGAACAAATAGCTGTAATGTTATGGGGAGAAAGTAGTGACAGAAGTCTAAGGTGCTGGGAGAATACAAAAGAGCAGGCTCTTGGGTCAAATAGATTGGAGATGCCTTCACCAAGACAGGACTCTGGGTTTGACCTGGAGAATGAGTGATGTTTGATAGGCACAGAAGAGGGAAAATCTTGCCTAAGACTATCCTGCACCCTAAACATCTGAGAGAGGCAGGAGAGCCAACGTGGCTGGAGGCTCTTCTAGAATAGGGAGAGGGTGGGCGCAGAGCTGGGGAAGTAGGATGGGACCAGTGTATGAACAGTGTTGACTCTGGCCTGGGAAAGCTCCCAAGAAGTTGGCTCCATTCTACCTCTGCTTGGCATATCAGGAGAGCAGAGAACAGACCAGCAGTCCCATGAGGAACAGCATCCCAGGACAGGAGCAGTCTCTGGAAATCATTTATCTCTAACCATCATCATTTCGTTGGCTAAGAGGCCTTGGCAATAAGACTGTAACTCAAAAGACATGGGTATATACAGGCCTATTTCTGCTGGTTTTTCTTTTTTTTCCTTTTTAGCTGCAAATGGATTTTCTTCTGATTTCTTAAATTCAATTGCAAAATTTAGAAAATCCCACTATACTCACGAGGGAGTGAAAGTTGGAAGATTCGGTGCTTTCTGAAGATTGCAATTTGGGAGTGAAAATTTCCTCTCACCACCCAACCATGTCCCTTTATGAGCCAGAGGTCAATGACCGCAGTGCTGGTGCAATGCTTTATCCTAGGCCCTTCTAGAATATGTTCTCGGTCAGGTATTTTTGTTGGTCTCCAGGCTCTGCCTGGTCCTATGCCTGAAGCAGCAATCATTGTCCTCCAGATGCTGGCTGCTGATACTTAACTTATCACCTCCTGGGCTTAGTACACAAGGCCAGGCAAGGTCCCTGGCCAAATTTACCATTTCCTCCCCGCCCCCCCCCCTACATTCCATATGTTTCAGACACACTGAATCCCTCACCATGCTTCAGACACAGTAGCCCTTTCACAGTGCTAGAAATCTGCTTTGCCTGTGCCTATCTGAAAGGCTTTCATCACCATCACTCCCAGAAACTTTCCCCTGCCCCCAAACCCCCAAACATACTCACCACATACCTAACTCACATGCTCTCTAACAAACTCATACTCACCCTTCAAGTTCAGTCATGTGTCACTGATCTCAGTGAAACATCCCTCGGCCACCCCTTTCTCCTCTAATGGTAAATCACTCTCTCAGAGCTCTTACAACCCTTCTCCAACCTTAAAGAACACTGCCCTGTCATGCAGTAACATATCTGATGATTTCTCTGTGATTCCCAGGGAAACTGGGCTCCCTCCGAGCAGTGGTGGGGACTTACACATCTGTAGCCTAGCATCTAGAATAAAGTCTGGCTCGTAAACTGTTTGTTGATGGTCTCACTAACCTCAGTGGGTTAAGGACTCCCTTTGTCTTGTGTGGTGTAGCTTCTGCATAACGAAGACAGTGCCTGGTGTGTAGAATGCACTTGATTCAATTGGTTCAGTTAATTAATTGGTTGAATTAATTGTATTTAATCAACTCAAGACAGTGAGATGAAATGAAAGACTTGACCAAGTTAAATTTCTTGAAAATTGATTTATTTGGAGATCATCATGATTTCAAATATTTATCAAGCACATGTCCAATTTTTTATTCACACAAGCTGTAAGAGATATGAAGATAAATGAATAAGAAGCTTATGGATATGTGGGATGGTGGGTAAGATTTTTTTAACAGCAATATTAACACACAGTAAGAAGCAGTAAGTTCCATGCAAGAGGGGCAGATAAAGTGCTATGAGCCCTACTCCCACAGGATTAGTTGGGGGTCTTCCTGGAGGACAAGCCATTTGACTTGGGCCACCATTTATGATGTTTTTCCAGTGTCACCCTGATCCACTAGATGTGGCCGGAGGTGGACACCTGACCTGAGCCGATTCATTAGTTCCTCTCCCAGGAACTGGGATTAGAGACTTTAGAGCACTAATCAATTTTTCCTGGTCCTTTGAATTAAAGACAAGTAGCCTCTGGAGCTGTGTAGTTTCAGCCTTTTACAAACTGCTCAGGGATGCAGAAAAATCATGTCTGGGAGAGAGCAGAATGCAGGGGCACCGAGGAAAGCAGAAAGGAGTGGCCATGTGGCCTCAATGAGTATGAAACTGAGACCTGGCTTTCTGATGACTCCCATTCCTAGTTCCAGCCCTTCAGCAAAGTGCAGCATCTCAGTGCATGGATATTCCAGAACACTCCAAGATCCTTGCAGTATATACCCCCTTTCTGCTTCAGTTAACTAGACTATATCACCACAACCAATAAACCTTGGTGAAGCCTGGGTAGCTGTGAAGAAATGGGCCACATCCAGGATTGGGGCTGGATGTGGCCCATGGGGAATAGGTATAAAGGTCTAGTTTATTGGTCATCGTTTCCATTTCACATTCCCTCCCTTCAGTATCTCAGTCCAGAGGCCCTTCCATCTCCTCTAAACCTGCCCTGCAACCTAGTAGTGAAAAACCTGCATGGCTCAGGATAAAGCAGACCTGGCTGTTCATGGGTATCTTATAGATCCCTGGAATAAACTTGGTATCCCTGGTTCCAGGGAATGACTTTATACCCAAGGTCCCTGTAGCAGAAGTGACTCACTCGATAGAACAAATCTAGGAAGTGTTTATGCACTTGCATACTTATGTATATCCACACACATGGATAGTGAGGAACACACGGATTCATATGCAAAAGATCCCTCTCTATATCTTTGTGGAATCATATCAGTTGATACTTGTTTCTATCTATGGAGAAAAATCATAGAGAGTCATCATTACAAAGAAAGTACACTAAGCTCCGACCTTCTGGTGGCTTTGAGGTCTACTAAAGTGCACACATGGCAACCTCTTTACAAAAACTTAACCCAGCTACTCTGAGCTGAATCACACCCTCAATCAAGGCTCATACTGTGTGGGAGGGCTCCAGGAGGAGAGGGGCACCACTGGTGTTTCTCAAGGGGTTGTGGGATTCTGACATTTAGCGATCAGGTGGGGGAGGGGCACAATGAGGTTTAATGGAGCCCTGAGTCATACACAATTAGAAAGAGTGCTCTCTAAGAATAAGAAAAGTCTGTGTGTGTAATTACTAACGTAATACTAGGTCCAGGACTTTGGGAAAGGCTGGGGCAAGTGAGAGACTCCAAAGCTTTAGTTTTATTAGCTTCACAGGAAATCGACTCCGGAGTGGGGCCATGGGAGCTTGAACTTCACTTTCCTTTCTTCTGTCCTTGTCATTTCCATACAAACTGGAGTCCTTAGAGGATTGTAGTTTCACAAGAGTACCATCTTGCTCACAGAGGTAATGCCGGGGCTCTCATGAAGGGTTGTACAAGCCTCCTGCAGGCTAGAGAGGGCACACCTGGATGAAACAGCTGGCCAGGTGAAGAACAGGAGCTGGCAGCTCAAGAGGGAGAGAAACGAGCAACTGCCACCCGTCTTGTCCAGCAGCTCCTAAACTCTTTCATCTTGATCCCGTTACCTCTACCTTTCACAGATCTTCCCTTTTTCTCAACCTCCAGGTCACACAATTCCTTCCTTTGGGGAATGGGAAAGACTCACCATTCATCTTGCGATGTCACTTCAAGCCGGGCTCTAGGGAAGCAACCTAGCTAAGAACGTGAGCTTGCAGTGATGTTGCCTGGGCTTGAAGCCCAGTTCTGCCACTTCGTATCTCAGTGACCTTGGGTAACTTATTTCAGCTTTCCCTCTGACTTCCAGTTTCTTCTCAGTAAAACTGAGATAAAATTAGACTCCACCTTATAGGGTTATTGTGTAAATAATTCAAGAGAAATATCTAACACAGTAAATACTCGTAAGGTTGACTCCTTTGCATTCTAACTGACCAGCACTGCAATCCAACTGTTGTATTTTAACACTCTGGTCTCCCCCAGCCCTTCATAAGAATCATGCCCCTTGTTGGATCAGTCTCTTCCCTCACCCCTCCTCTCTCTCTGAGGAACTCAAAGCATTTTTCAGATGTACTGCCTTAGAGCAATAGACAAGAAACTTGGGATGATTCTCCTCATTTTATAGTTGACCAAAGTAAGGCTCATAGCTGGTAAGGGCAAGACCAAAGCTTCAGAAAAAGCAAAGGCATATCTACAAGTGAAACCAAAGCTCCATGGCATTTTAATACAAGACACCAGATTGGGAAACAGAGTAGGACAGTACCTAGGGAAGTTTTGACTCTACCTGGGACTCTTTTGGGGAGGAAGGAGTAAGCAGCAAGAGGTCCAGGAGAAATCACCTGTCCCCACAACTTACAGTAGGTGTGTTCTTCTTCTTCCTTCAATTCTACTTCAGCACAACCAAACATAGAAAGTTCCGGGTTCCCTGAGCAGTCAAGAGGTCTGTGGCCCTGATCAATTCTTAACTCTGCCACCAGCTAGCTCTGAGATTATTTTATTTCTAAAATCAGAGATTGGGCATAATGAGATCCAAGGTTACATTGGTGCTTATTTTAAACCTCTTCAGAAATTGCTTTATCTTAAAGTCACTTGGAAAAAGAGCCAGAGCCAATATCCCAGAATGTCGCACTTCTCACAAACCACTACATCTTCTCTGGGTTTCCATCATGTCCCAGAGAGCCCTGGTCCTTAAAGGGCCATGACCCCAAATGGCCAGCCGCTGTCATCCTTCGGCCATGGAACCACCAGTTTGTGAGTGGTAGGAACAGATGCTGCTGGCTGAGCGGGGGGGGGGGGGGGGGGGGGGGGGGGGGATCAAGAAACCATGGTGGTTCCGTTTGGAGAGTGATTTTTCAAGTAATAATTTTTTTAGACAAATGAGCATGGACACCTGCCCTTTCCCATATGGGCAGGGAAAACAGGGTAAGGGCTCAGAATCAAATGACAGGGGCAGAAATTTAGACATATGCAAGAATAGCTGAGGTATAGAATGCTGAAACAGGTGACCACAGGTAAATGCATAAACCCTTTGGTGTCTCCGATTTCCATGTGTTCTGCTTAGGAGAATGTATCACATGACCCCCGTTCCACCTACTTGCTACTGTGGATTCCCCCCCCCCTCCTGAGAATTCTAGAATTCTGCATGGGTTGAGCAAGAAAGCACATAGGAGGACTGACTTGGCAAAAGGAACAGGTTTGGCAATGAATGTGTCACAGTGTGACCCCAGACAAGTTACTTAATTTGACCATGCAAAAACCAAAGATTTTCACATCCTGTCCAGCAACAAAGCCTCGGCAATGCAGGGGGTAAGCCCTGACCCTTAAAGATTGATCCCAACATAGGAGTCATGGAAGGTTCTTCTTCCTCGAAGTCTTATCCCAGCCACACCCTTGACACAAAAAGACTTTGTGACCTAGGTCGTCAGGCAGTGCTACCCACCTCCTACACTAAGCATCCTTGAGTTTATAGCCCTGCTGGACAAAGGGTGATGATTCAGAAGAAAAAGATGATGGACTTCATGTACTCCTAGAATGGACTCCACCCCTAGGAGCTGCCAGACTAATGGGGATGATAATGAACATATTGAAGTAATCCTACAGGAACTCATGGGAAAAAAAATACTAGTGAAAATTAACGTAGCCCAAGCCACCCACCAGCAAAGGATGAACACCAAGCTGAATTAATCAAGAGAAGGCTTCATGGAGGAGGTGATTTTTAAGACTGGTAGTAGAAGGAATAAGAAGAAGGGAATCACCGATTCAGATACAGTGAGCCTAAGAGTGGGATATGGGGAATAATCTGAGGGTAGAATCTTATCCCAGGGTAGGCAAGTACAGAGCTATTCACGTGCAGAAGCTATATGAGCATACAACGAGTTACTCCCAAGCCCTGGGTCTGTCTCCTCCACCACAGAGAGAGAAACTAGGTAAACTAGGTAATCCCTACAGCTCCTTCCAGCTCTAGCATTCTACACATTAGAATCCTGAAGTATAGGGAAGAGTCCAAGAGTGAGTTGGCTTGGGAAGAGCAGAAAACAGGTGGTAAAGTAGGAAGGGATAGGTCCAGGCTCTTGGGGCTCCTAATCTGAGTTTAATGCAGGTATATCAGCTTGGGCTGAGCAAACTCAAAGCCTACCCCTGACCAAGCATCATCCAGGGCTGGTTCTTGTAAAGCAGCTCCAGAGCAGAAGGCAAGCTGTGTAAGTGACAGAATAAACCCAGATGAATGAAAAGAGAGTAAAATGTGTCAAGAAAATGGGGCTGGGTCTAAAAGGTTCTAAAACATTACTATGACTCACCCCTCCCCTCTAACAACAGACCACTGCTCACAGACTGATGCTGGCTGAACAGTGCCAGCCCTGGCTGCCAGGTGTTCTCAGATTCTTCAGATGGCTCCTGTGTCTGCATCTAGACTGGCCCCTATGCCCGAGCTGTGTGCAGAGAGAAAAGTGACTTCTTCCCCGCATCCTTGCCCCTGCAAGAGAGAGGTCTAGTCTAGAGCAGGAGCTCCAGGAGATAGGCGTGGGGTTTAGGAGGCCTTGAGTGATCCATACAGCACAAGGCTTTAGAACCCCTCATCCTGCCCCGAAGGATGTATTCACTGGCCTAGGCCTTCAGATGCCCAACATTTTGTATCCCACAGCACCTTTGCCAATTCAAATGGGTGCCAAGGGAAGAAATAGGTATAGAAAACAAAGAGTGTGGCAGGATTACAAAGCAAGGGGCTTGATACAGGTCATGGTCCAGGGAAATCCCCAAAGAGAAGTGCCCCAGCTGGTTTCCCCATCACTTTGGGTAACTTTCCATTGCCACACACCCACCCTCACCCTCAGGTCTCTTCTAAAAAACCTGTTGCTCACTTAGTGACCTGTATGGGAATCAAACAAAGCCATGAGCCCAGTTCCTGAACTTGAGAAACTACAGTCTACATGGGAGGAAGAAACTTACACCCATGTTCCAAGTAGGGACGATCCAAGAGGGTACAGTCCCTCCTGGGAGTGATCAGGAGGCAAACCCAAATACAGCAGCTCAGAAAACGGTGTATCGGTGAGAACTGAAGTAGTGGGAGGAGGCTTCCCTGGGGGTCGGGGGGCACATAGAGGGCACAATCACATGGCAATCAGTGAATGTACGGGAGACAGTAAGGCAGGAGGAGTGGTTTAGGGAGCAGGGAAGAGAACACTGGCACGTGTGAGGGGACAGACCATAGAGAGAAACTGGAATGAAACAAACCACCATTTGTTGAGTCCCTACTGTAGACCACCTGTTGTGCCAGGCACTGTCCGTCTATTATCTCATTTTGTCTTCCCAACAAAAGTGGTAGTGTCTTTATTTGCATTTTGCAGATGGGAAAACTGAGGCACTTCTACAAATTTAGACTTGACCTGGTGGTCCATGAGAAGTCTCTGCCAGTGGCCGAAGAGGGGAGAAACTTGATGGTCATGACGGCAGAGCAAGACCGGCCGGGCTGTGGTCCTCAGGGCGCTGGAAAACACTATCATCACCTGAAGGGCCAAGAGGAGACATGACCCTGAAGCCCTCTAGATAGCTTTGGGACACTGAGTGATGACCTCAGACCTGGGGATTCACCCTCATGACTCAGGTGCACTAAAATTAGCCTCTGCCCCAAGGGTCTTTGCCCACACCTGGTGTCAGCTGTGTCCCACTCTCCTTCCCCGGGTGCTCAGCTTCTCCGTCTTGTCAACAGCACCCTCCTCCCTGGCCCGGCCATTGGATGAGGTAATTAATCATCACTAACTGTTACTGAGGCCAACGAGGTGTTATCATCACAGCCACCAAACTGCGGCTATGACTAACGGACTCGTGTTAAAGATTCAGAAAGCATCGATAATTATTATAATTACTTTTTCCAGTCTTCATGTTTTTCCGATTTTTGAGGTTCCAGGTGCGAGCTGGAGAGTGAAAGGAAGACACCACCTTTCCCAGAACTGAAAAGACACGCCATTTTGTTCAGCCTCCCACCCGGGCTGTGGCGGGTGAGGGGAATGCCTGCTGGGGTCCTATGTGACTCCCCCAGCAGCACCTTGACGAAGGTCAGGGTCACTGAGCAATCTGGGGGCTGGGGTGAGTCAGGCCAGATGGGGGAATCAGAAGCATTGTAGGCCACCCAGGCATACAGTCGGGGAATCCCTCAAGGGAACCGTGGACCCGTGCTGACCAAATCCGGCCTGAAGGAAAACCCTGTCTTGCTACATGACTCCTGATTCATGGCTTTCCCCTCCTGGAACTTGGCTCACGTGCTGCCCCCGAGGCAGCCATCACCAGCTGCCTCACGTTATTTTAAAAATAGACACCATCACCACCACCACCACCACCCCCAAATTCCTCAGACAGCAAACGCCACCTGACATGGAGACTCTGAAGTATCAGCAACTATAAAAGTCACATGCAGGAGGCAACCCCAGGACCTCCCCAGCTGATTGTCTGTGGCCTGCTTGGGTCTCCTACAAACACTAGCCACAAATGCTTCCAGTCCCCTGGTGATTGGTCCCGAACGCCATTCATTCCACTGTTCATAAAAGGCAAACCATTCCCTACGGAGGGACAGGAAAAGGGACAAGGGAACTGACATTTCCTGGGTACCACCCGGTGAACTTTATATACTCCATTTCAGCTCGTCTTCACACAGCCCTGTGAAATGGATAATTATGACTCTGATTGGAAGAGGCTCCGTGGCTTGTTTGCCCAAGCCCACTCAACAGAAGTTGGCAGAACTGGAATTCAGACTGAAACATCCTTGATTCCAAAGCCAATGGTTTTCCTAATATGCTGCTGGCTGCTCCGTAACTCTATTAAGGGATAACAGAGTGTGTGGCCTCCACAGCCACACTGCTCAGGTCCAGATCCTGCTTCTGATACTTAACGGGCTGTGTGAGGTTGGACTGGGCACATCACCTCTCCGACACTCAGGTCCCCCCAATCGTAAGATGGGCTGGTGGAGGAACCGCCATCGATGACACGGATCTATAGCAGGATTGTTGTAAATATTAAATCACATGTGCACACCATGTGCGAATAAAAATCGCACACCATTTAGAACAGTGCCTAATACATTCCAACGGTGAGCCCTTGTTCTGTTCCTAGTGTTTAAAGAATACATGATACTTTTATCAGGCTCTGTCCTGAAAACACCTCTTAAAAAGGGAAGGAACATGAATGTGCTGAACCCCAAAGGGGCAACCAGGGCAATCATGTCTTGTCATTACTCATTTTTCCCTAGGGCGACCCTGCCTGAGAGCATCAACCACTACTAAATCAATTCAGCCCTTAATATCATGGGGAGGAGGTTGGGATCCAGGAAGGAGAAGATGGCACGAGGAATTCAGACCTGCCCCCAGGCTCAGGAATACCCGACCACGTTTATTCCGGAAGTGGGTTGGCGGTTGGCACACTTACATATTATTTCCAGGGTGGACTTTTTCTGCTCCTCCCCAGGCTCCTCAGTAGCTGAGGACACAGAGACGACATCTCAGACTCAGCACTTAGAAGCCACAGGTATTGCCAGGATGGGGTAATTTCAGAGAGGAGGACATATCCCTGGCACTATTCATCTTTCAGCTTGGGAAGGCCAAGGGAGATGATCAATCCAACCGACCTGGGAAGCCCCAGGACCTGCCCCCTACCCACCTCCCCTTCCCCTCCCTGCCCCGCCCCGCCTGCCCTCGAATGCACGCACGCGCGGGCCAACGGGCGCAGAGGCAGTAACACTCTGGTTTACCTAGACGCCCGCTCGGCAGCACTACAGTGAAAACTAGAGACGTTTTCTTGAGAAGATGTGAAATTGCAGTTATGACCTACTTTTTAGTATTCAGTTGGACGGTTACCTTTAAGAAAATGGTGTTTTCCAGGGGTGGAGAAGAGAGCACCTGGTAAGGGTGAAGCTGTCGATGAAGGAAACCACACTGAGGCATTAGAAGCCTAACAGCTGATGACAGGGCCCTGGGGGGCTGACCCTGGGGGACCGGAAGAGACAGGGCTGGGCACGGTATGCAGAGAGCCAGACTCAAATCCCGGGGACCGTCGGGGCTCAGCCAGGAGCAAGGCCTCTGGGAAGTTTGCCAGTCTTGCCCTCATAATGAACAAATTGTGTTCACTGACTAGTTCTCTATCTAGTCCTGTTAGCCATCCCCGGAAACGATGTCTTTCCCACAGAGGAAGTGGAAGAAGTTACTCTGGCCCTCTGATTGGGATCTGATTATTAGGGGATGTGACAGGCATTGTTCATCCTTCATATGGTGATCAGCAGATGAGATGGTAAATCTGACCAGGCCTGGGAAAGCCCTACTCTCCACAAATGTATCACACATACATGAGCTGCGCAGGAGAGAACAACCTAAGAAGGAATGAAGGAAGATATCAAATGTCATCCTAAACTTTCTGGAAATCGTTCTAAGAAAAACCCCTATAAAATCCAAGATCTTGCCTTGTGTCCTGCCTGCCTTCCCTTCAGGCTATAGGCCCCTGGTAAAGGGATTCTGAGGATGGCAAAACCCTAAGTCCCTACCTGCACCTGGTTCTGCCCCAGATGGTCTTGTCCTGTCGGGAAGGGAAGGGAGGGGGAGTGAGGAGATGAGGTGTCAGAGGCCAGGGATGGGCTTGTAAACCCCCAGACACCTGCCAGAGCCCTAAACCTGCGTCAGAGTCTGCAGAATCAAAAGGAAAGAAAGCAAGTGTGCCACAACCAAATCATAGTAGCCAGAGTGGAAAATATAGCTCTGACACAGGCCGTTGGCTCTGGGGAAAATTCTGCCAATGAACCATACTGAGACTCAATGTTGTTTATCTTCTATGGTTCCCAACCTTGGGGGGTGGGGATTTCTCCTCTTTTTCTATCTGCGAAGTGGTGGGTATTTTTCTCACACTGCGACGCCCTTAGGAAGGCTACAGAGAGGAAAAGGGGCTCAGGATCAGCAATGGTGGGATCTCAGGGGCCTCGGGCTTTCTTCTGGGTTACTGAGAGGATGGAGCGGGGAGGACCACACCCTTGCAGTATCTTTTTTTATTGAGATGTAATCGACATATAACATTGCATTAGTTTCCAGTGTAATGCCAACTTTTAACATTTTAAAATTACCAAAGCCACATTGTTCATCTCGGTATAGCAATGAGGGGAAAGAAATGAACCAATTAGCAGGTGACCAAAGTTCTAACTCCAGCTCTGTCACTCAGGCAAGTTCTTGAAAGGCTCGGACTTCAATTTCCTCGTGGGTACAAAGAGAGCATGAATATGGAAATTACCTGAAAAATACGGAATTACCTTTAAAAAAAAAAAAACTCCCAAGTCCCTCCCAGCTCCAACACCTGTAAGCACCTGTAGTCCACCCTTAACCCCGCACATCCTGGCTACCTGACTTTGGGCAAGTCGGCTAACCTCTCTCCATTCAGTTTCTTCATCTCTAAAACCACAGTGAGGTGGGCCTTGCCCACCTCCCCGGGGCGGCTGGGAGAACCGAATGACACAGTGCATGTAAGTGTGTTGCTCAAGACCCACGGAAACCACTTGTATAATTTCCCTCTACCAGGGCAAATGGGAATGGAAGGAGGTTTCGACTCCCTGGAACTCTGGGTGCTCCCTGAAGCTAGCAGCAGGCTTAGAGGAAAGCAGGACAGGGTTTTTATTGAAGAAAATACTCTGACTGCCAAGATCATCAGACGTGAGGATGCTTTTCTGAAAGGCTGCGGGACAGAGCTTGGCGCCAGGTCGTGTACTCATGTCTGGAAAGCAAGGACTCGAACCAGATGACTCTGACTTCTCTTCTAGTCAAGAAAGAAGCCATTTAGGTCTCCCGTGGAAGAGCGAGACCTGGAAGATGAACTGCACAGATGACAGCCTTTTGGATTTAAACTGGACCGTTTCCGATCTCTAACGGCTTCCTAGAATCTGGGGGTGGCTTCTTAGAAGATACTTCTGAAGGGTGAATGCATGGCAGTGAGCTCTAAAGCAGTGGATTGGGAGGATGGGTGGAATTCTGAGTGAATGCAGTGTAGAAGGAATATACAGGAGTCATTTAGTAGTTTCCAAGAAGGAAAGTTTAGTGAACAGGGATGGCTACTTTGAGAAAAGCCTTGCTTTTATAGGAAGCTACATGGAATGGTTTCTTGAAAGGCCTAAGTTTGGGGGGGTCCAATGTGGCACATGATAAGAAAGAGGTGGCTGGGTGGCTCAGGGGGTTGAGGGTCTGTTTTCGGCTCAGGTGGTGATCTCAGAGTCCTTGGATCGAGCCCCGTATCAGGCTCCCTGCTCAGAGGGCAATCTGCCTCTTCTCCCTCTGCCCCTTCCCACTGCTCATGCTCTCTCTCTCTCTCTCCCTCTCTCTCAAATAAATAAATAAAATCTTAAAAAAAAAAAAGAAAGAAAGAAAAGAAAGAAGTCAAAGAGCCGTCAAGGTAAACCACCTAAGCCAGGGAGCAGTTGAATGTGGGCACCAGCAGGGGTCTGGGGGCTCAGCCTTGGGCCAGGCAGTGTCAAGTCCATGGCACACAGTAGACACACATCATGTAGAAGCAAACAGATGCAGGAACTATTCCTGGAAGAGCTGCAGTGACAGACCCGTGCGCACACACACAAGCGCACGCTCCCACCCACACCGGACCTGATTGCTTAAGCTCGCCATCTCTGGATTGAGAGGGTGAATAATAGATCTGAAGACCAGTGTGTTTCCCCAGACATGTCACAGGAAGGAAGGTCTGCAGGCGCCCCGTGAACCCTGGGCAGAGGGGGATTTTAGAAGGAAGCTTTCTGAAAAGCTCAGATTCCCATGGCTGTGATGCGGTTGGTAGGAAGGAGAGTGAGGCCCGACGGACTGCACCGCATAGAGAGGTGGGAAGGATGAGCCTAGGGAAAGCCTGCGTGACTTGGGGGTTCGTGGCATGGCGAGGCACGAGAAATTCCTAGAGCTCCCTCCCGCTGCTGGTTCTGGGAAAAGCCACCAAGGCCTTCCTCCTTGAGTCAAGGATAAGACCACGAGGGAATTCTTTCACGTCCTCAGCTGTTTGTGGCCTTCGAGTGTTTCAACCTCTCCACAAGCCTCTTTTATCCTCTACAAGGGAGAAAAAACACTGAGGAGTCTCCCCCATTTCACAGAGACGGAAACCGAGGCTCCCTGAAGTCGGAAGGCGTCTCCACAGTCACACGGAGGAAAGACAAAACTACTGCAGGTGCGGTTGTGTCTCCTCCATCCCCGGCCCATGTGGAACATAGGCCCAGGTTCCAAGAACAAAATACACACGTACACACATAGACAACAGGTGCGTGCGTACACACACGTGAACAAACACAGGAAAGATGCTTCACGGCTCCAGGTGGTGCCCGCCAAGCATGGCCACGCACGCTCATACCCACTGAAGGGTCTTTCAAAAAAGCAAGAGAGCTCAGTGGGATGAGGTTGGTAAAGAAAGGCTCACAGAGGAGATGGTGCTGAAGGACTCTGATGGATGGAAGGGGAGCGTTGGGGGGGCGGGTGTCCAGCCACTGCGAGTCTCTAAAGCCATGAGCTAAGGAGGCAAAGGAGTTGTGAGAGAACAGGTTGTCTTCTGACCAAGGTTGGGAGCCATCTTGCTTGGGCCAGTCTCTGGGCAGAAAATCTTTGGGCCAGAAGGCTGCAAAGCCATTTGGGACTGTGACTGCAGAGCTCAGAGGGCTGGATTCCCTCCTGAGCATTCCAAACGACCTAAGGAATGCATTCTGTTCTCTGGCAGGCCGGGGTTGAAGGGAATGATGTGTGCAAAGAGTTAACACAGTTATTTTTAGAATGGTAATGTCAGTAAACCTTCTGGTGGCCTTTAGCTTGGCTGGAGGGGAAGTACAGGGGACCAAGGGTGGGGTCGATGTGAAGCACCCCTCACACCATTTCTGCAACCCCAGACCTCGGCTGCATTGCCCCAGCGCCTCAACCCCAACTTTCTTGCCACTGTGGCCTCTACAGGAGCAACCTCTGGCTCTGTGTGGTCTCCTGCGAGCACCCCAGGGCCTCCTCCTCACCCCCACTTTACTCAGAAGCCCTCTGATTTTACATGAAATGAAACAGAAGCCCCAGCTGCGGTTATAGTGACCAGAAGCTCCCGTGTCCTGCTCCCCACCATCGTCTGCACTCCCCCAAGGGCCCTGTGTCTTTTGTCCCTGGCGCTCCCCCACCCCCCACCCCACCCCTACCGCTGCAGGAAGGGCTCAGAGAGGAGACCAGTTCTTCCTCCGCTTGCATCACCCTTTGGATGTTCAAAGTCATTTCAGGAGGCCCCGAAGGGAAAGGGAAATTGTGGTGGCATCGACAGTCATAGCTGTGCTGACATAGTGGCCGTGGTGGTTGTCGGAACGGTGGTGTCGTGACAGAGCCCGCGTATGGGAGACAGTGCTCGGCCAGGTGAGCCTCACCGAGGAGCGCTATGTGCCAAGCACCATGACAAGCCTTTGTGCCGTTTTCTTCTCATATCCAGGGACGGCTATTATTTTGACAGATATGATAAGGCTTCCTTGGTGGGAGCCCCTGTGGGGTTCTGGATGCCAATGACAGAGCTATGTCAAGGTCAGTCAGCCCGTGACACCCCACTGAGAGTGCCCTGTTATCCCTCTCCTTCCCCATCCCCAGGCCCAAGCCCCAGCAGCCCCCGCCCCCGCCCCCACAGGGGACCCTTGCTGCTCTCCTGATCAGGTTCATGTTTGTTCACTGCCCTGCAGGTAGCTTACGGATTCTCTACAGATGTTTCAGTCACTTTTGTGGAACCTGGAACGATGATGTCTTCGTAGAAACTCCTTGTTGTAGCCTACAATGCAACTGGGTTATTCCATATAAATAGCACCAACTTCAGTTCAGATTTTTGGGAGCTGGGGTCTACACGATTTACAAAAGATAGCTTCTTCTTTTTCAGTTGCAGTATAATTGACATAAATTGTATATTAGTTTCATGGTTACCACATAGGGAATCAACTTTTGTATATGCTGAGAAATGGTCACCACGATAAATCTAATTACCATGTGTAACCATAAAGGTTAATACATTATCATTGACCGTATGTCCCATGCTGTGCATTATGTGTATATATGAATTGTTTCTTTTATAACTGGAGGTTTGTACATTTTGACCCCCTTCGCCCATGTCACCTGCCTCCCCACCCCTCATCATTGGCAACCACCAGTCTGTTCTCTATCTACAAGCTTGGGTTTGGGAGGTTTTGTTTTTGTCTTCATTCCATATGTAAGTGAGACTGTAAGGGTCTTTCTCTGACTTATTTCACTTGGCATAATGTCCTCAGAGTCCATCCACGTTGTCACAAATGGTGAGATTTCATTTTTTTAAAGCCTGAATAATATATTATACCACATTTTCTTCATCCGTTCATCAATGGGCCCTGGACACTTGGGTTGTTTCCTTATCTTGACAATTTAATGGCACAGTGAACCTCGGGGCACAGATATCTTTTCAAGTGAGTTCTGTTTTCTTCAGATAAACACCCTGAAACAGAATTGCTGGATCATATGCTAGTCCTATTTTTAGTTTTTCAAGGAACCTCCATACTGTTCTCCAGAGTGGCTGCACCACTTTGCATTCCCACCAACAGTGCAGGGCGGTTTCTTTTCCTCCACATCCTTGCCAACACTTGTTATTTCTTGCCTTTTCGACACTCGCTATTCTGACAGGTGTGAGGTGCGAGCTCATGGTGATGCTGATTTGCATTTCCTTGATGATGAGTGACACGGAGCATCTTTTCATGTGCTCCCTTTCCATGAAGGG
Organism: Ailurus styani; assembly: GCA_002007465.1. Lineage (NCBI taxonomy): Eukaryota > Metazoa > Chordata > Mammalia > Carnivora > Ailuridae > Ailurus > Ailurus styani. Next base: position 9,141,803 of record LNAC01000043.1, on the reverse strand, counting down.
AGGATTCCGTTCTCTTACACTTGACCAGCCTTAGGCAACATTCAAAATAAACAACATGACCTCAGGTCACCTTTTATCACACTGTACTCCTTCTCACTAGGACCTCTCTCTGGGAGGTATCTGTCCACTTCCCCCTCCGAGGGGACCCTCACTTGACACCCCATACGTAAGGCCCTCTATTGAAATCCCTACCTTCTGCCCTGCTTGACCAAGAGCTCCCAGATGACCTGTTCCTCCCTGTCCCAGATCACCTCCCAGCCCTACACAGAACTCAGCCTCTGGGGTCAGCACACCTAAGGGGTTCTTGCTTTTTTTTTTTTTTAATCTTTCTCCCCTGCTTCTCCAAATCTCACCCACCCCTTGCCTTTTCTCCCTTTCCCTTCGGGATACCACTGAGGAGCTAAAGGACTCCCCTCACTGCTTCAAAGCCTGTGGCAGACGGCACCCCTCTCCCCACCCCTGGGATGGAAGCAGCGCTCTGAAGGCTTCACTGTGCTCTGCCATGGGCATCCAGCACCACATGGTCACCTCCACCAAGAAGATCTGTTACCTGAGACTCACGGCACAAGCCGACGACACCAGGAACACTCCCCACTCACCCCCCACCCCACCCCCGCGCTGGCCCGCCTCGCAGCAGATACCAGAATGACACAGACATTTTACTGCAAGGGGCAAATAATTTCTTAAGAACACGAAAGCCCTCTTGAAAGAGATGTGAAGCGATCTCTAGGGCTTTCCAGTAATATTCTTTCCTCCCAGAGACAGTCAACGTGAAAATCCACTTCCTGAAGGTGATCACCTCCCTCCCACGCCCCCTCCGCCTCCCGCCCCCCAGGCCGCGCTCTTGAGGAAAAGGCAGCATCACGTCCTCCCCGTCAGGCAGAGGCCCCTCTGCTTTCCACTGCTCTCAGCAGACCTGACTCACAATGAAACTGCAACCTCAAGAACGCTGGGGGCCAGGATTGCGAGAAGGAAATACAGGTGAACACACGCAAAAGCTGCCCGAGGAGAAGGTTTTGTTTCTCTCACAGAGCGGTGCTTCCAGGCTTGGGTAGAAGCTGTGAGCCGGAAGAAGGGGCCTGTCCTCGAGCTGACCTAGTGGATTTGGCAGCGAGGCATCAGAAGCCCATGTTGCCAACTAGCTTGGGCCAGGAAGAACACGGAGGGGAGGGGGCAGTACCACAAAATTCTAGGATGTTAGTTTGGAAAGCACCTTCGAGAAACACCTCTGTCAAGCCCCCCACTTATGGATGCAAGGGATGGAAAGGGACGGGTCCAGTGCACAATCCCCAGTCAGTTGGGGAGTCTTGAAACCCATCAGTCAGCTACTGGATCCCAATTCATATCCAATGCCCTGCTTGAGACTCCTGACCTTACTCCTCGGAACAGCCTGAGATCACCCCAAAGCCAAGGCACAAACAGATTCTCTTTCATTTTATGAAAGAACAATATTTTTTTTAAGTACTGATATAATTGCAGAAGCATTGATACATCAAAAGTATCGGGACCTTGTGGGACTTCCTTAAATACATTTTACAGTTTAGTGTTATGTTATTTAGAACTATTTTTGAAGGTTGAAGCATCTTAGGGCCTTAAGAGTTGGTAGTCTAGCTTCGTAAAAGAAGAAATTCTGCTTCCGCTCATTCTATAAAGAGTGTCCCACAGTCAGGGCGACTAGCGATCAAGCTTTAATTTGAACCCATCACGTCTGACCCAGTTCCTAAAAGGGTGCCCACCTTGCCAAAGTGATCGCTAAAGTAGGCAGATCAGTAAGAGCCCACTGACTGTGTGTGCCACTCAACTTTGCAGGGAGTGAGGAGAGAGTGAAAAGCAAATTGTATTGTTTTGATTGGATAAATCCTGGCCATCAGACTGGAAAACATCAGATGTTATTTTCAGGTTGTTCTGAAAACTGAGAAAGCACCAGCTAACCAAAGAGAAAGCAGAGAGAGCAAGAAAGAGAGAAAAGAACTAAAAGTGGAAATGGAAAGTAGAACCCCACATAAGCCTGCAGTGAAGTCCCTCTACTAGCCTTGTGGCCCCTTGACCGCACCCAGCCCCTACGACCTGGTCCGAGGCCCCGGGGCGCCTTGGAGAAGGGGATTTACGGTAATCGGTAGGGCACTGCAAATCAGCCCCAAAACTCCCATGGGTTCTGACTTGAAACCACAAACACTGTGTGTGAAGCCCTTCAGCTTCCATGACATACGTTGATGCTCACAGGAGCTGAGCTGCTTTGCTGAAGGACCACACTGGCTATTTGGAAACTCTGAATATAGGAAGACAGCCATGAAGCAGTGGGCTTCTCCATTCTCCATCCAGGTCCCCTGTCCTGCTGGTGTCTCCCCCACGCCTTCCTCTGAGACCAAACTTTGACCGCCCTCCTCCCCTTCCTCCTCACCCAGAGATGTTTGTTCAACACTCAAGCCAGTGGTTCTCAAAGGGTGCTCCGAGGACTCCTGACGGGTCCTCCTCTTTCCAACTATGCATCTATGTGAGGCTGGATTTTCTTCATACACTTCAAACTGAACAGATTGTAACGGATTCGATGTAAAAACAGATATAAGAATATGAGCTCTTCTATTAAACCAGCTATTTGAAAAGATTTGGCACAAATGTCAAACAAGGCCATTCTGCTCACCAAATATGTTCTGATTTGGAAAATAGAGTTATTTCTCACAAAAAGATGTTATTGATGTTAACATGTAATTTTTATTATTACTTTAAAATGCATACAGAGATCTTTTTAATATCTGTTTTAGTCACTAATACGACAAAGATTGATAGAGTCCACGTAAGTAAAAGCTCTTTGGGATCTTCAACCATTTTGAAGAATGTAAAGGGGTCCTGAGTCCAAATAGCTTGAGAACTCTGATTTAGGGGACCTAGACCACACTGGACACAGTGACACCCTCCTGCTCCCTTCCGGAAAGAGTTTATGACCTAAGGCTTCATGTGAATGACACAGTCACAGCAGAAGTGGCATGAAACCAGGATGGAGGAAGCATTTGGCTTCCACACATGCACTACAGGTGTGCGTCTAAAGCACACATGGAAATACACGGAGTGCGGGTGAGGATTTCAAGTCGGGGAACGTTTTACAGATCAAAATCAGAATAGGCAAGATGAAGGGGAACACTCAATTCTCTACTCTCTTGAATAAGGTTTCTGGAGACCGATGGTGCTTGAGGGGTTCGTTGGTGGGAGGGCATGCCAAACTATGCCTTTTAATACTATTGCAATCATGTCTCAGAGATAAAATACAGTAGAAACCCACTTCTGTCTGCAAATATTCTAAAGCTTCAGGTATTCCCCTAGGACAAAAATATCTAAGCAACCCTTACCCCCATCTCTACTTCCCAAGCACAGAGCCACATGCCTCACAAGCACACGATAGATTCACAATTATTTTATAAATGGAAACTTAATTCCACAACTTTCAACTTCTCACCATTGCAATTCCACTCTGCTCACATTTTAAACAGCGCCCTCTAGTTGTTGGTGCGTGAGAGTGCTTTAATACTCATCTGAGTCAAGGTATTGAGTGTTGATTTAAGAAGAGTAACGCAAAAAGAATCGACTTCAGATTCCGCCTTTGCCATTAACTATTTCTTGTGCCTGGGGAAGTCAATTTCTCCTCTGGGCCTCAGTTTGCCCATCTGTAAAATGAGAGGTATGGATTACATAATGGTTAAGGTCCTTCTTCTCTTGATACCCTATGACAGAGGATATTTTAAACACTCCAAGAACCATGGGGGATTTGGTTCACACTTGTCTGGAAGAGTGTTGATTGATAGTGAGATTGATTTTTGAAAAACCAGAAAAATAAATAGGAACAGGCATATAATTTGTGAGGGTAGCTCTTTCCCAAAATGAATTCATCCTCTACTTTCCATGGAATGGAAGACAAATGCAGGCAGTTACAGCTACAAAAAATTTAGGAAGCATGTACTCAGTCACTCAGTCAGCAAATATTTAGCAAGGACCTTGGATGTGCCCAGAATCATGCTGTTAGGCAAACACTGATGATCAAAAACAGAGAGGGCCCTGCACTGTGGAGGATAGTCTAATGGCAAGGCTGGAGCTCAATCAAAATGCCACAAAGCCACATGTATAATTATAAACTGGCATAAGTACTATAAAAGTAAGGAGCAACAGGTTGTGAGAAGATGTACCCAGAAGATCCAACTGGGAATAAGGAAAAATTCATTTGAGACAGTAACATCCGAACCAAGAACCGAAGGATGAAGAGAAGGGGAAGAACAATCCAGAAAGGGGAAACTACATGTGCAAGGGCCCTGTAGTAAGAGAGAAAGCAGGGATTATTTGAAAACAAAAAACAAAAAAAGGAAAGCCAATGAGGCTGGAGGGCAGAGGGAAGTGGGAAGTGCTGAAAGTGGAGACAGAAGAAGGGTCAGATGAGAAAGGAGTCGTAGACAGTGTGAAGACTATGGGTCTTTATTTTACCAGGAAAGAAAGTGGGAAGCCATAGAAGGGTTTAAACAGGAGAGTCGTGATCAGATTGTTGTTTGCAAATAATCACGCTGCCTACCCAGTGGAAAACAGTTTGGAAAATGGATATTAGAATAGCAATTAGGCCTTTATTTTAGAGCCCAGGAGAGATAAGATGGTAGTTTGAATCAGACAGTTGTTGCTGATGATGACGGAATTGGAGAAAAGTAAGTAGATTAGGAGGATGGTTGTGAAGAAAAATCGGGAGCACCCAGGGGATGCCTGGGTGGCTCAGTCAGTAAAGGGTCAGCCTTCAGCTCAAATCACTATCCCAGAGTCCCGGGATAGAGCCTGGGATGGAGCCCGGGATCAAGCCCATGTTGGGCTCCCTGCTCGACTCCCTGCTCAGCGCGGGGTCTGCTTCTCCCTCTTCCTCTGCTCCTCCACCTACTCATGCTCTCTCTCACTCACTCTCTCTCAAATAAATACAATCTTTAAAAAAATGAAGAATAAAGAAAAATCAAGAGCACCTGGCAATAGATTGGTCATGGTTAGCAAGGGAGAGTGAGGAACGGGAAAGTTATTTTTAGGTTTCTGGCTTGTATGTTGGGTTAGATGGTCACATCATTTACTGCACCAGGGAACACTAGGCAAAGGTATAACCAGAGGTTGGAGATGACTTCAGCCTCCTCTACAGAACCAACTACATAAATCGGAGGCCCAGTGCGAAATGAAATGTGAAACAATTACTAAGAATCCCAAGGCTGGAACAGCTGAGCAAGAGCCCTTCTAAATGTGGGACCCTGTGCCACTACATGGCTATTCCACACTCGTACGGATAATAACTAGACTAGTACTCTATTAACTACACTAGTTGTTCTAGGTAGTCATGCAGACAGCAGAAACAGCTGTGTTCGCTGGGTGGCAAAGGCTCCAACACCTGGTGTGTCCTGGCCCCTGTACGCCAAACTTCTCATGTGAGAAGTCACAGATCACAGTGTCTGTCCCCTAAGGAAAATCCAAATTGCTTGATTTGGCGCCCCAGTTGCACAAAGGGGAATTCCACGTTGGCTGTCCAAAGATCAGCCCTTCCGCTGTGGTTTGCAGCGTCTGCCGGCCACGATCCTAGAACGGGCGCCCAATCCAGTTTGCATAACCCTTGCTTGATTTGCCCTAGGGGTGGCCCCTCCTTGGGCTCTTTGAAACTTCTGATCCACCTGGCCCATACTCTGAAGCAGTCCAGCCACAAGGCCAAAGTCAGAGAAGCCCAGAGGCCGACAGGCCCGCGGATCCCCCCGCCCAGCCACACTTGGGGTCGTGCTGCCAGCCCCCGTGCCTTTGGCCAGGCCTGTTGCGGCATAGCGGCTGAGGAAGCTTCTGTCCAGGATGCTAAGGAAGGTTATTCAAGGGAATACTAGAAATTTCAAGCTGGGGAAAACATTGTACATACTCGATGTCCCAAGTAAGAAGAAATGAAACTCCTGTTATCAGCCCTAAAATAATAATTACTAATGAGTGAGCAGAAGCCCAGCCCCAAGGGAATTCTCCATCAGGACTGTCATTCGCCTGGCTCAGGTGGGCACCATTCTACCTTCTCTGCCTCTGTCACCAACCTGCCTGTTCCCTCCTGAGTGGCCCTTGTTGCCAGGCAAGGTAGTTAAACCCTGAGTCCAGCAAGCCCCCGTTCCTTAGCCTTCCATTTGCGGCTCTAGTGGAGCCCCACGGGGCTGTTCCCCCGTCTTGGGTCTGAACTGTAGAATTTTGGCAAGGGGCAGAGCAACGACTCCAGGAAAGTTGCCATTTTGCTCAGCATGAGGGTAGCTGGAAGAAAATGCCTTATGAATCCTTATGCATTTGCACACCTTGAAATGTATATACACAGCACACTCTCTCTCTCTCTCTCTCTCTCTCTCTCTCTCTCTCTCTCTCTCTCACACACACACACACACACACACACACACACACACACACACACACACAGTGCTTATCTCTCTGGACCCTTCCGCAGCTAAAGTAGTGAAACTCACTGAGGGGAGCTTTCTGGAAAGATTGTTAGGATCTCCTGGGTTGACATGCCTTTGGACTTGACCCACGTCCCTTCTCCCTGGCATCTTGCAACCGTAGAAAGAAGGCAAGAAAAGGCAGGTTCTAGATAACATGAGTGCTGTATATGACATGAGCTTCAGACTGCCAGTCTCTGACTTCATGTTAAGTGAAACCAAAAAATATAATACCCTTTTCTTTCTTAAGCCGTGATTAATCAGATTTTCTTTCATTTGCAGCTGAATATAGAAATTCGGGAATATTCTGCAGCAGGGGTGGAAAGGGGTGGAAAGTGTTTCCTCTCCCACAACTTTCTTCTGATTCCCAGGAGAGTCCTTACTGGAAAAAGTCATTTAGGTTCAATTTAATGATCATTTCTTAGACCCTGATGTGCATCTGAACTTGAGGAAAAATTGGACTCAGGCCATTTGCCCTCATGGAGCTCACGGTGATCAGTGGCACTTGAGTCCTCTTGAAATCTACAGAACAAAACGGCACCCAGCCCGGCACTCGATCATCCATAGATACCCACTCTCTCACTTCCTCCCCTACAAGGGCTCTTCCCTTGTACAAAAACCCAAACGCAAACTTCCTATAACGTGCAGACTGTTGACATTTATGTCTCAGATGTGACTATGAGTTTGAAACTTTTCCCAATGGATCATAATGACTTTTCAAGTGAACTTGAGAAACAGAACAATGCCTATTTTTCTTATTCTTGTTTTGTCGATATAAGAGCAGAGGCTCTTAACTTTTCCCAAAATGGTCAGCCCTATTTTCTTCTGTCAGCTTGATGTCAATGCTCTATGTTGATAGGAAAGATACTGGTATCTCCATTTGTTACTTAAGGAGTTACATCAGAAAATTTGCTATGGTTATCTTTGATCCTTTAGATTCTGAAAATTCGAGATGAGAGGGGACAGTGATTTCAAATCAGTGGGGGAAAGATCGATTATCCAACAAATGGCTTGAGGTAACTGGCTACATGTTCCAAAACAAAGAAGTCAGAGTCCATACCTAACCCTATGTAATGACTTATGGATTAAAGAAAGAAATGGCTTTTGCCCACCTCCCTTCCCCCTGCCATCTCGTGCATGTGTATATGTGTACATGTATGCGTGCATTTACACATAGATCTCAAGTTGTAAGAAGAAAGTGTGAAAGATGCTGGCCTGCCTCCCTGAGTTGTTTCCCTATCCTTCTGAGTGTCTGCCTGTGCCCAGACCAGCCTCCTTCAGGTTACTTCCTCCAGCCCTGGTCCACACTCATCACGTACTCTGCTACGCCCATCCCAACATAGAAAGAGAAAGTTGGATAGCTGGCACCTTCTTCCATGGACCAGACCCTGCGCTTGGCACCAGGTACACAAAGGATAATAAAATTACATCCTATTTCGGGGGGCTCACAGCTGACTAGGGGAGGCAAGGTGTGCACCGAGATGACAACAATATCAGATGGTGGGTTTGGTAGTAGAGGCGAGTACAGGGCATGGTGGCAGAGGAAAATAGGAGGGGTCTGTGTTGCCTGGACCAGAGAGAAGGACCTCAGAGCCTTGCCTGGGGTCTGACTCCTCTGGCCTGACTCTTTCATGTGGAGTCTGCACCCAGAACACCCAACTCAGATGGGTGATCAGCTCTATGAGCTAAAGCAGGCACAGCCCAGGAAACCCAGAAGACGAGGGCGGGGAGAAGGATAGAAGGGCTGAAAGCTCAGCTCCTCAGCTCTTTTCTCTGCTTCCTGGCAGCAAAATCCAGTCCTCCGAAGCCCAGTGTAAATCATCAGGAGCAAATATTTCTGCCTTAGCTCCACTCTTGTTTCTAAAAGGTTCTTTTCTCCCTTCACTATCCTTAGGTTTTTGCACGACACTACCCAAAGTATTGGAAGGGGAGGCCACAGACCCCCAATCCTGACCCACAAGGTCCATCCACAGGTCAGGGCTGGATCCTTCATTTCTGGCCCCCAGACTCATTCCAGACTGGCCTGGTCCCAGTATGTCTGCCCCATTTGCTCTGGCACTGTGACCTTCTCCAGTGGGGCAGGCTCAGGACAGGCCACTGAGGAGTCCCAGTGCTGATGCGGGAGGGCAAAGAAATAACAGAAACACTGGAGATAATCCTCTATCTGCGTCCACTTGTTATTTCCCCAAACCCCTCCCTGTCGAAGCCCAAAGGCCCCTGTCAGGCAGGAGAGCAGGGACTGTTGCCCTCTTGGGACAGATGGAATATAGACACAGGGAGGTCAAAAGACTTTGCGTTGGTTTAAATACTGACAGAGTCAGGACAGAGACCAGGTCACTGCTTTTCCTAGTCACTGTCTTCACTGGAGAGGTAGGAAAAGCCCCTGTAGAAGGAGAAGGTCAAAGCACATCAAGGGCCCCAGAGACTTTCCAGATACCTGAAGAGGTGATGTCACTACCCTTGTGCTTTCCTTATTGGAGGTAGAGCAACCTTCCTCACTCCCTCTGGCTCCCATAGCTGCCCACACTCAAACACACACATGTCCACGTGTGCAAGTCCAAGACCGATGGCTAAGACTTCTTTGGAAGGAGGGAAGGGGCGGGTAAGAGAAAAGAACGGAGCCTGTTGTCCAGACTTCATGAAATCCTGCCTTAATTTCCTTGTTACTTCTATTCCCCCCAACTCCCATCATTCAAGCATAAGTGTCCAACCACAGAAGTTCACAGCTAAAAGAAACCGTAAGGACTTTTCAATCTAACTCATCATTCCACACACTGGGGACAGTGTGGAGTAGATGGAGTAAGGAGCGTGGCCTTGATGTCAGGTAAGCCTGGGTGCAAAGTCTGACTCTCTCACTTAGCACCCAAGTAAACTTGGGCATGTTACTTAACATCTCTGTGCCACAGTTCACTCGCTATGAAATGGGGATGTAAGGGTCACAGCGGCTGGCAGGTGCCAAGCTATCAGTAAGTGTGGGTCACTCTGACTAACTTCCCCCAAGTACCGGGACAGCCGAGGAGGTAAAGACATGGATGCAAGAATTGAAATGATCTCAGGGCTGGAGAAGGAGCCTGGAGCACATCCTACGGCCCTGCTTCTCCTGGGGGAAGCTGGTCTCTGCAAGGAACATCTTGGAACCTAAGATGAAAGAGCCAGAGGGATCTTTGAGGATATTTAGCCCACCCTGGGTTCTCACTTGGGGAAACTGAGGCTCTCTACAATTCAGCAAGGGAAAGCCCTGGGTATTCAACCCAGGTTGGGGAGGGGATCCAATTATTTCTCAACTCCAGTGTCTTCTGGAATGGCCAATTTGTCCACGTCACTGTGACCTAGGAACACGCGAATGGAACCCACAACTGTGGGCCCCTGTGCACAGAACAGCTGTTCACCCAGGAAACCAACTTTTTTTTTATTAAGAAAAGCTGGAAAGTTATTTTAAAACAGAGAGAGAGGTAGCTCATCCTAAAATAGCTGTAATGCAAAAGTTCATTGTTCAACAATCCCTTTTGCTTACAATGCAAAAAATTAACTTTAAGAAGTTCAACGAATGCAAAGTTGGAGATCTAGGGGAGGGGCGTTAGTTAATCAGAAGAAAACGTTTGCCAGGAAATCTGTGACTCTGTGGCTTTTTATGAATGGGGAGGCCTCACCGCACCCACAATATAAAAGGGGGACACGGTAGGTGCAGGTCTACACACCAGGGGCTTGCTCTTGCAACACCAAACCACAAGACCGGCTCTCAGAAGGCAGAGCTTCACCATGCCCAGCCCCGCGCTGCTGTGTTGCCTGGTCCTCCTGACTGGGGTAGGAGCCAGCCGCCACCAGAGTGCCCCGTCTGAGGACAACTGCACCCACTTTCCAGCCAGCCTGCCCCACATGCTCCGAGAGCTCCGAGCAGCCTTCGGCAGGGTGAAGACTTTCTTTGTGAGTATGATCCCTTCCTGTCCTTCCTTCCTTGCTGGGACTGCCTCCACTAGGCATTCTGCTAGAGCTCTAAGAATCCTCCTCTTTCTTGTTCACCTCCATCCCCAGCATCCATTTCCCTCCTACATGAATTCTTTAAGGGTCCCAGGTCAAGTCAGAGGCTCACTGAGTTCAGCTAAGCCCAGGGACGCCTGAAAAGTGCAGAAGAAGCCACCGAACAGGTCAATGCAGTAGGACCCCTTTGCTTAGAAACTTTTCCAGAAGATTCCACCGGAGCTCAGTTGACTGGGAGAAATCACAAGGGGTCTTACTGAAGATGAAGATGTGTTCCCCATCCCCTGTGGCAGGAAAACATAACTGGCTTCGGCCGAGCAGGCTTCTGGAACCTGGAAGCCTGCTGGCTGGGGAAAGTGCCATGCGGAGAAGGCAAGCCTGTTTTAGGAGATGCTTCCCATCTCCAGACAGCTTTCAGAACTGCAGCTGGAGGTCTGCAGCGGGGAGAAAGAAAAGCAAGGAGCCCTGAAGGGTGGGTGGGCATGGGTGGGCCTTTCGAGCCTGATTCAGCTCTGCAAAAGGAGACCAGGACCGAGTCGAGTGTCTGCTGTGGCTTCAAAGCCTGGCAGAATTTTTTAAAATAACTTGATCCTGAGGAAAAGGACCTGATTGAACTGAGGGTTCCAGCACTGCTGAATGTCCTGTTTTGAAAATCTCCTTTCCGTTTTGGGGCCAGCCTGCACTGATTAAAAGTCCGAAGCTCTATAAATAAGAGGGCATCGGAAAGACGTTTCCTCAAACGTCAGGTTCATTCTCCCTTTGTTCTTCTTGCAGCAAATGAAGGACAAGCTGGACAACATATTGTTGACTGGGTCCTTGCTGGAGGACTTTAAGGTGAGAGGCCGAGGGGGTGTATGGGAGGAGAGGGTGCAGAGTGACTCAGAGAAGGGTGGCCAGCCGCTGGGAGCAGGGTCTGCTTCCTTTGCTTTGAAAAGGAGAAGTGGAAAGATCTTAACTCAGCACACAGCCAAAGGGCTGTCCTGGGGTTGGGGGGAGGGAGGGAGGTGGCTGGTTAAGAAAGGTCCCCGGGGATAAAGCTGTCCTCTGAAGCTAGGGCAGCTCTTCCTCCCAGTCACCGCTCCCCACCAACCCCCCCACCCCTGCCCTCAGGGTTACCTGGGTTGCCAAGCCTTGTCGGAGATGATCCAGTTTTACTTGGAGGAGGTGATGCCCCAGGCTGAGAACCACGACCCAGAAGTCAAGGAACACGTGAACTCGCTGGGGGAAAAGCTGAAGACCCTCAGGCTGAGGCTGCGGCGCTGTGTGAGTGCGGACGGCTCTTTCCCGGGTGCTCTTCCTGAAACCGCACTCATGCCCAGACCGACAGACAGACAGACCGGCAGGAGTGCTCTCGGAGAGGCTCTAGAGTTCCATCTCGTGCTCATTTCTCTCTGAGCAAGGAGTGGGGGAGGCTGCTGGGCATTTACATGTTTGCAAACAGCTTTCCTGTTATTTGTGAGTCATTTGTGGGTTATTAACTGCTCCCCTCTCTCTTTCTGAAAGGGGCCCAGGGCTTCCGTCTGGGCTCCCTTGTCCCTTTGGACCTAGACCCCGGGGGCCCAGCCAGATGGGCCAGGAGGCAAGGTCCCTTGGAGAAGAAACCCCACTTACCTCTTATCCTCTACCTTTTGAAAGCAGAGCTCTAACGTGGGGCCCAACAGACTGACAGGACTTGCCCTGGGATTTTAGAAGGGCTACTCGCCCCCAGGCTAGTGTCTCTAAATAATTCCCCAGGAAAAAACTGTTCTCCAACTGAAATGATCCCCCCTGCCATGGGCTTCCTCTGCTTTCTCACTGATATCGGGGGATCCGTCAGTTGGTCTCTATTTGTAGGATGGGACTAGGCAAAGGTTTTGGTCTGCATGGCTGAGGCTGCATCTGTACTCGGGGACTGAGAAATGGTCCTTGTGGCTGGAACTGAAGACGGGGGACAGGACAGGGAGGCAGGGAAGGGCAGAACGGCTGGCTCAGCACACGTCAACACTGTGGCATTCAGAGAGGAAGCGCCAAGCTCCAGCTCCTGGGTTTCCACGCAAGCTTTGCAAACGTCTCAGAGTGGCTCCTCCGGAAGCACTTTCCGTTTCCCTGGGCTGTTTCTTCTCTGTCTGGTGGGCCAGGGGGCAGTGGGGCTCAGTTTTCCCAAAGGAGCTACGGGGCTTAGGGCTCCAAGATGAGTCTGGCCCCTTCTTCACGCTACCGGCTTGTCCCCCAAGTGCTGTGGACACAGGAGCTGGGAGCCAGTGGCATTAACATTTCTCTTTTCCTCCACAGCACCGATTTCTGCCCTGTGAGAATAAGAGCAAGGCAGTGGAGCAGGTGAAGAGTGCATTCAGTAAGGTAAGTGGATGGTGGCAGGAGGGGCTGGGGGACCGTGACCTCTACCCACTCCCCAAGCTGGCAGGTGCTAAGCAGGTCCCGTCCATCTCTTGAGGGAAGTGTGGGAACCCAACAGATGGTGTGACCTCCTCAGCCAGTGAGGAGCTGCTGCCTCGATTCTATTTGTTTTCTGTGAAGTGTCTTTGGGGGTTTCTAAATGACTGTTCCCCCCGCCTTTGCAGGTCTGTGGGTTGAGCCAGTCAGCCAGCCTGTGAACGCAGTGAGCTAGATGCTGGGGAGAGTGACAAAGGAAACAGAAAGTAGCTTGTTGGGAATCTAGACTGAAGCCACACGTGCAGGAAGCCAACACGTGAATGCGCACACACAAACACACCCAGGGGTTCAGCCGGAGCTCCCCAAGACTCTGAGCAGGAAGCAGAATTCTCGTTAATATGGACTTGGTCCCTACTCACTTTCCAGCTGCCATTCACACCTGGCGAGTTGCTGCAGAATGTCAACTCTCAGATCACATGGGATTTCACGCTTCCAACTGTCCATGAACTCCTCAGCCCCACCTCCCAGAAGCCGTGCAGTCTCTGTCCTCTTTGTGGGAGGGTTCCAGTGTCGGGGGGGCAAAAGCCAGGAAAGACAGGAGGCCAGAGGAGCAGGGCGGGGGCTATTCAATCCATTGGTGGAAAGGCATAACATAAAAGGAGTCCCTTTTCTCCTCTTACCCACTTGCTTTCAAAGCGGTTCCTCTAACGTCTTCTCTCCAAATTCTGAATAAGCGTCATGTGAGTACATGACCTTTAAAATTGTTAAGGCATCATTTTGTAGATTGTGCTTTATAAAGCAAATGTTCCTCTTGCTACTTGCTAGCCGTGCTTTAGACCAATGCGTAGCCTTTCCCAATGCACCCGGCATATCCTCAGCTTCCTAGAGTCTGTCCTTAACCTCCTGACACAAGAGAGCAAGTGTGGCGCCTGGGCCCAGTCATACCCATCCAAACCCGGGACCCATTTACTCACACAGAGGGGGCTTTCACTAAACATTTCTTATCTTTCTACACAGCTCCAAGAGAGAGGTGTCTACAAAGCCATGAGTGAGTTTGACATCTTCATCAACTACATAGAAACGTACATGACAATGAGGATGAAAATCTGAAAACACCCAGGATGACAACTCTTCTCAATGCTAGGACATAAATTGGTGATCTGCAAAATCCCATCCAGGGATGTAGGAGAGCTGAACACCTCCTTGGAGAACCCAGTCGTACCTCTCTCTTAGAATATTTATTACCTCTGATACCTCAACTCCCATTGTATTTATTTACTGAGCTTCTCTGTGAACTATTTAGAAAGAAGCCCAATATTATAATCTTTTTCAATATTTATTTTTTTTTACCTATATGTAAGCTGTTTTCATAGGGTGATACCCTGTGGTATTTGAGTATTTTAAGAGAACTTATAAGTTATATAAGGAAAAAAATATTTCTTGGGGAGACTACTGAATCTTCTATTCCAAGCCTGACCTTATTGGATAGCTGTTGAGCTATTTTCCTGACCTCCCTATAATTTCTCTTGTCCCTGGGCCTGGGGCTCCTAGAGTGTTATAAAGACTCTTACCGTCTTAGGAAGAGAAACTAGGGATCTCCTTTGATAATTAATATTCCAGGGGCTCAGAGGGATTCTCTTGATCTCATTCCCCAACCACTTCATTCTTGAAAGCTGTGTCCTCCTTGTTATTTATAACAACTTAAAGTTGGTTCTAATAGAACTCAGTTTTAACTAGAAGCAATTCAATTCCTCTGGGAATGTTACATTGTTTGTCTGTTTTCATAGCAGATTTTAATTTTTAATAAATAAATGGATCATTAAAATCATATTATGCTGTCCGTTGACTTCTGTTTGACTAAAAATTTTTCCCTCAGGGATGCCTGGGTGGCTCAGTCAGTTAAGCGTCTGCCTACGGCTCAGATCGTGATCCCGGGGTCCAGGGTTGTTATTGGTATGCACAACCTACCAAGTCCTCCTTGAGTTGAGATCAGGGGCCCACCCAAAAGAGTGGAATATAAGCAGATCAGCCCACTTGATAGAATACCCAAGGATTCCAGGCACTGCCGCCCCTTCTGTTCCCTCCTTCAGCCACCAGACGAATGTGAGATTGGCTTCTGACTGCGGTCTGTTGGGAGGGGCATGGTGGCTGGGGAAGCCCTACTCAAAGCCCCGTGACTTGGAGAAGAGTGAGGGAAACAGTGGTCTGAGTAAACACTGATCACCCTCACGGTCTGCCCCGGCAGCCCTGGTCCGGGGGAGGATGGGGGCTAACTGGCTGTGGTCAGTTTTTCAGTAAGACCTGACTCACTTCAGTTAAAGTAACCATAGGAAGGAAGTGGGAAGCATCAAAGCTGAAATTCTGAGATGAAAGGTTAAGGTTAAGAATGGAGGCTAGCAGAAAACCAAGAGAGAAGAGTGAGGCTCTCTACACCAAGGCTGT
This sequence comes from Ailurus styani, assembly GCA_002007465.1. Taxonomy (NCBI): domain Eukaryota; kingdom Metazoa; phylum Chordata; class Mammalia; order Carnivora; family Ailuridae; genus Ailurus; species Ailurus styani. The sequence goes on along the minus strand of LNAC01000043.1, from coordinate 9,126,561 downwards.
CTGTCTACACTGAACTGGAGAAGCCACGAGGTTTAAGCAGTTAGGGCCCTCTGCTAGGCAAGGTGAACTAACTTAAGGTTGAGGTTGGCACCTCATGTGAGGAAGCGGGCATCTTTGAAACCAAGACACAGCAACTCACCTAGAGAAGCCACACAGCTGATGGGATGTTGACAACCGTCACAATTTATCAAGCACTTATTTTGAGCTAGTCAGTGCTGGTTATGTGCACATCAGGCATGCCGTGTGGGATTATTGTGATCTCCTGTAAGAGGAAACAGGTGCGCAGACATGTTGATATGGTCTGGCCACACGGGTTATATGGAGAATGGAGAACTGAGAAAAGTATAAAATGCCTTTCCCTTTGTATTAATTATCTATTGATGTCTCCAGAATTTAACGGCTTAAAGCAACACACATTTTTATCTTTTTGTGTAGGTTGGGAATCTGAGAGTGACAACTAGGGGTTTTGGTTCAGGGTCTCTGAGGAGGTTGTGGGCAAAATGATAGCCAGGGCTGTATTCATCTGAAACTTGGCTGGGGTTGAACAAATCACTTCCAAGATGGCACGCTTACATTGTTGTTGGCAGGTGGCCTTGGTTCCTCACTGGCTATTGGTGGGCAGTCTTATTTCCTTGCTGCATGTGCCTTTCTGTAGGGCTTCTTGAATGTCTTCACCACACAGTGGCTGTCTTCCCGCAGAGCCAATGATCTGAGAGATAGCAAGGAGGAAGTCACAGTGTCTTTTTGACCTAATCTCAGAAATCTCACACCACACTTCTGGCACATTCTGTTTGTTAGAAGTGAGTTGGCAAGTATAGCCCAAATTGAAGGGGAGATAAATTAGAGTTCACCTTTTGAAGGGAGGAGTCTCAAAGAATTTGTGGACATGTTTTTAAACTACTACACCCTTCAAAGAATTTAGAAAAAAATATCTCTGTGCTCGAATGGCATATCAGGCTCCTGGGTTGGTGGGGATAAGGAGATGAGTCGAGTAAGCATCAGGGTGCTTGGAGAGGCCATCATTGTGGACACTACCCTCCTCCAGTCCTCTCCTCTGTGGACTCGGTCTAATATATTTACCTCTATTTCCCTCAGTTTCTCATCTGGAAAACTAGCAAAACCTTTTTTTTCCAGGTGTTATCTACTGAATGTTTGTGTACTCTCAAAATCCATATGTTGAAGCCCTGACCCTCACTGCGATGATATTTGGAGATGGAGCCTTTGGGAGATAATTAGGGTTGGATGAAATCATGAGGGTGGGGCCATCATGATAGGATTAGTGCCTTTATAAGAAGAGACACCAAAGAGCTCTCTCTTTTTCCACATGTGCACAATAAAAAGATCTTATTGCGCACACACAGAAAGATGTCAGTTGCTACAAGCCAAGAGAAGAGGCCTCAGAATGAAACCTACCATGTTGGACCTTAATCTTGGACTTCCAGGCTCCAGAACTATGAGAAATAAATTTCTCTTCTTTAAGCCGTACAATTTATGGTATTTTGTTATGGCAGCCTGAGCTGATTCATAGACCAGACTTGATATAAGGGTCAAATAGAATGTCAGGTGTGAAGGTACATATGTGTTTTGGTTTAGAAATACAGAGATTAGGTTTAGATGGGGATTGATTGATTGATTTTTGGCAACAAGCCTTTATTCTATAAGGAGACCAACCACCTCATCTCCCATGTCTCTCTTCTCCTCACACCAGAGTTGGGATAGCAGTGAAGAATTAGAATCTCTGTTTGTGGTCCCAGCTGCTGAGGTGAGGAGGGTGGGACCAGTGAGAGAAGCTCCCAGAATCTTTGATGATAATGTGGTTACCCTACCTAGCCACTGACAGAAATCAGACAGATCAAAAGGTTCAGGAATGCGCCATCTGGAAGGAAGGGGGTGATATCAGAGATATAAAGAAAGACGAAAGAGAATTGGCTTGAGAGCAGAAGCTTCCCACTCTACGGCATGTTGACCCCTCAAAACGCTTATAGGAGTGGATTTAATTGTGGAACATGAGGACCAGCTTTGGATCTGGGGTGATTTAGGGAGAAGCAGGCATAACACTCCAAGGAAATAGGAGCTGGATCATAAGAACAAATGCTCAGAATATAAAATGGCAGAAAGATCTTTGAACTTTCGTAAGTTGCAGAACTGGCTACAGAATGAACCAGTCAACTCCATCTTGGAGTGGTTAGTGGGTCCAAGTGACGTGTGTGTTCCGTTATTTAATCCTCCTTTTCCACACGAACTTACTTGGAGACTCTGGAAATTTTACTTACCCTGTCTGGGCCTTAGTTTTCTCAAGGATAAAACAAAAGAATTATGTCTGGATCAATGGTTCCCAATCGGGACCACTAGATGCACACACGTTCCTAAAAGCACTCATTACGGAGACTGTCTTTGAACAATTTCCAAACTGGAACAAGCCTAATGAAAGTGTACATTTGACATCCCCAACTCCCTTAAGTCTGCATAGACTCACTAAAAAGCACTTCTATGTGCAGCCACTTTGTATGGAAAGACAGGTCACCTCATGCTGCCCAGAAGCTCTGTTTGCTAGTCATCTCTTATATCTTTGACTAATAAAAACAGAAAATGGAATTATTTCTTGAATTTCTTTAACCAGCTGACATATTTTAAAACAGAGAGTCTCTGGGGAAAATTAATAGCTGTACTCCTTTGTGGTCAAAAGCTTCAAAACCACTAACAGAGATGACCTCGGAGTGCCCTTTGAGCCCATACTTCCTAATCCCAGCATCTGATTCCTCCAGTCAGCCAGGCCTATTCCCACTTGAGCCCTCTTCTGGGACACATTCCTATCCACAGAGTCTGCACTGGTAATTTTCCAGATGGATTCCCAGTTGTCGGGAACTGTCAACAGCCCCCATCTCCCGGCAGGGTTGAGTGGCCCTGAGCTTCCAGAAGTCTCCTTGACACTCTGTCTGGAGAGGATATGGAGGAGATAAAAGACCTAAGGAAAAGTAGCAAGGCCAGTTTATTACTCCACAGCACAGGGAGAATGTGCACAGCCTCTGGAGTTGGCCGAACCTTGGCTCCAAGCTGCATGACCTTGAGACAATGCCTATCTCAGTGCCCTCTGTGACATGGAGAGAATAACTGTTCCTTCAAGGTGCTGTTGTCATAAGAAATTAAGGTGTGGATACATGTGAAGCACAGAGTAAAGGCTTAGTAAGAGCAGCTCTTCCCTTGGGCATTTGGAAAACGTTCACATGAGACCAGATGGTAAGAACAGTGCTAACACCATAAAAAAACAGCTGGACACAATTTGCCTGCCCATCACTAAACCTGGACCTTTCCTTATGCTATTTTCTGCCTCTCGACCCACCATTTGTGGATACAAAGAAAAAATGGGCCATCCCCACACTTGGGAAGGACAGAAAGGAAATGACTTGCCTTGATGACATAATATATAAATATTTATGAATTATATGATTCATATAAATATGAATTATAGCCACTAGAGTTGCACTAGTTCACTGAGCAGAGGCTTAACAAAGGTGCCTAAGTATCATCCAGAGCAATAAGAGTTACACATAACATTAAATAAATATTACATTAACTATGTAGGAAGTTTTTAATAACAACACTGGGCTTTGTTCATATATGCTCATTATCTATCATTGCTACTTACCTGTTAGCAACCTAAAAAAATGAGACAGTCTACCACACTGCTTCTCTTACCATTATTGAAGAAAAAATTGAAAGAATACATTTTTCCCCAAAGTCAAGTCATTGTATAACAGAGCCCATAATTCATCAAATATGCAACCCAGAATCTCATGCCTATTTGAAGAAGTCTTTCTGGATTATTTAGAGGAAGCAGATGTTATTTTCCCAGCTGAACCCTATCATACCTCTACCAGAGCCAAATTAGTAACTACAACTAGTATGCAGCATAAATAATTAATCATGTCTCCTCTCAGAATAATCTCTACGTTCATGTCTAACAAGGATGAGACTCAAATCAAAACAGAGGCAAATTGGCTTTTCCCTGGCCTCTGCCCCAAATCAGAGTTTTTATGAGATGCACATTTATTCACTCAGAGCCTATTATGCACTAGGTACTATGTTGGGTGCTGGGGAGAAAACAATGAATAAAGCAGACATAGCACCTGCCTTCGGGGATTTAACAGCTAAATCCATGGGGCAAAAAAAGATATTAAAAAGTTAACTACACAATATTATTATAATTGTGAAATTACTAAATGAGAAGTGGGAGGTTTTAATGGAGCAACTAACCTAGACTCTGGGGTGGGGGGCCTTCCACAAGAAGGTGACATTTAGCTGGGTATGAAGGATGAATGGGAGTTGGCCAAATGAAGAGGGAGGGAGATGATGAGAACCTTAGACAGAAAGAGTCACATGTTTAAAGACCTCTTAGAATGGCAAAGTATGAGGGGAGGAAATGTCTCTGAAGCAAGGGTAGATTTGTACTGATACTCAACATAGCTGGACTCTGGGCCCTTGGGCTTCTACATCTCCTCTTGTATCCTGAATATCTGAAGAAGGAAGGGAGTTAAACTGTTTAAGGAAGTAAACGATGACATATAACAAGTGAGACATATACATGAGGGAGAGAGGTCTAATATGAACTGGAAGAAATGGGCAGAGTCAAAATGTTTAGACTTCAAGGGCAAAGAGAAGCAGTTGAAGTCTACTAAGAGGAGAATATACATCTTCTGAATGAGACCCTATAGGGTCCATTTGCTTTTAATTCAGACAAGAGGAAATTGTAGTATGGACTAAGGTGGTAATAAATAGGTAATAAATAGGAGAAGTGCAAATTTTCAAATATTCAGCAACTACTTAGATGAGCATGGTGACAGCAATCGATGGCCAAAAAGCCCTCTGATCTGGCCTGAACAACTGTAGAGAAGAAGAAGGTTTGGAAGGGAACACTGGCCCCACTGAGTGAGAGGTGCCTCTGAGACTTGAGTTTTTCTAGAATTGTCAGCTGGACATAGAGATGTAGTCTGAAGATAAATACATGGGTGTCATTGCTATAGAGATGGTGAATGAAATCGTGGGAGTGGAGAAAATCACCAAGTGTAAGAGTGTTGAACGAGAAAAGAGCCCAGAACCAAGCCCTGGAGAACCCAGTTTATAAGTCAGAGCAAGAAAACCTGACAAAGGAACTTGTAAAGAATGGCATGAGTGATAGAAAGAAATACCAGGAGAAAGTGGCGTCCCTGAGAACAAGGAAAGCCACCATTTCAGGAAAGAGGGAATGGTCAACTAAGTCAAATACTCTTGGGAGGTCAAGTAAGATCAAGACAAAGGAGCATCTGTGGGATGTAGCAAGTGGGGCCCCTGGTGACTTTAACAAGAAGAGTGCAAGGAAGGGAGAGAGAAGAGTGAAGGGGAGTGGCAAGGGAGTAGAGATTGGTGGGACTGCACAGAAAATGGGAAGTGAAAAAGTGGCTGACGAGTGGGGATGACAGGACATTGGGCCAAGAGAGGAGAAAGAGAAGTTGAAGGTAGATGAATGATATAGAACTGATGAAGACAGTTTCCTCAGAAGGCAGGTGGGGGTAGGATGCAGGTAAAGGAGAGGATGACCTTTGAGATGAGGAGGAACACCTTCATTGAATAATAACAGGAAGGAAGTAGGGACAGTGGGTACAAAAGCAAGTTGGTTTGAAGATTTGTTGGCAGGAAGTTGAGGTCAGTTCATCAGATGGTTTCTATTTTCTCTGAAAAGATTAAATAAGAAAGAAAGAATGCAAGACGCTTTGAGGAGAGAAACAAAGATTTGAAATGATACTTGCAGATATGTGGAAAGCAAATGACTCTAAAGAAACATTGCAGACTTCCAGGCAGTGTTGAGCAGAGTTGAGGTAGATCATCATGAATTGAAGTCTGCCAGATTGCACCCTTTTCCTCAGGATTCCCCTGGCAGCCTGGAGTGAACATGTAGCAGGCAGAATTGTTTTTGACCTGTGAATATAACAACAGAAAAAATGGGGAGAGGAGGTTGAGAGTATAAATAAGAGACTGACTGGAAAGATGGACCCAGGATTTAACATTGAATAATGAAGGAAGTGCAGAAAAGAGCTGATGAAAAGGGATAGTGTCAATAAGCCAATGGACTGGAGGTTTTGTGTAGTCAAGGAACAGTTGTGGTGGTAAGAGCTGAATCACCAAGGAGAGGAGGTGGGTACCAGACAGGGAAAAGACTGAATGAAGTGATTTTGGAAGTGAGCAGTTTTGAGGGACGATGAATTTCAGGCTATAACCATTGGAGCCAATGACTGAGTAAAGGCAGAGGGAAAAGCCATCAGCAATGTGGAGGTCATGGAATTAAAAAGCCACATTTTGGAGAAGCCACCCGTGAGGGCAATGGAGTCCATCAGACTTGTGGCAGTAGAAGGCAGGCCAGTGGAAGGCAGTGCAAAAAAGAGTATGAGGTAGGTGCTCAAATAATTTGTGAGTCAAAGGGAGAGGTAGATGTTTGAGCATCCCGGAGCTTCTGATGGATTCTAATTCCCAAATAGGTAGAGTTCTCAAAATTTCACATACTTGACAAATTATTGTTTTAAATTTCCTGAATCTTAGAGGAGTGCAGATCTAAATTTCTTGGAAGGTTCCCTAATATAGACTGCTTGGGATTTCATAATAAACAGAAGGACCTATATATTTGTAAATATATCTTGAAAGATTGAAGTCATTTTTACGTCAGGAAAACAACAAATGTCCAAGCATTAACCACACGCAACCCTAGAGTCACTCAAATCAAGAAGTTTATAATTTTTGCTAAGATGAATCATCATCTGATGACACATCCAAATGGTAACCTCCAACAAATTTCCGAACAGATCTTTCCTATGATAAGCAGGTTCTTCATCCCCTGAGTCTCTTCTACTCCACATACAGCCATTCACACTTATCCACTGTTGTGCTTTCTGCAGTTTCAGTTACAAATGGTCAACCATGGTACTGGAGCAGATGATCCTCCTTCTGACATATTGTCAGAAGGTCAGTAGCAGCCAAGCGTCCATCACAATGCCCATGTCGTTCCCCTCATTTCACCTCATCACGTCAGCATTTCATCATCTCACAACATCACAAGAAGAGCAGTACAATAAGCTATTTTGAGAGAGACCACATTCATATAACTTTTATCACAGTGTATTGTTATAATTGTTTTATTTTATTATTAGTCATGGTTGTTAATCTTTTACTGTGCCTAATTTATAAATTACATTTCTCAGGGTGCCTGGGTGTCTCAGTTGGTTAAGGGTCCAACTCTAGATTTCACTTCAGGTCATGGTCTCAGGGTCCTGGGTTCGAGACCCACATCAGGCTCCACACTTAGCAGGGAGTCTGCTTGAGGATTCTCTACCTCTCTCTGCTGCTCCCCCAGCTCATGCTCTCTCTCAAATAAATAAATAAATAAATCTTTTTAAAAATACACTTTTTCATAGGCATATATACATATATATTCATAGGTATATATATATGTATATATATATGAACAAACATAGTATATGTAGGGCTCGGTACTACCCACAGTTTCAGGCACTCTCACTGGGAGTCTTAGAACACAACCCCTGTAGATAAGGGGCAACTATTGCATTACTGTTGTCCTCAATCTCATTGTTACTAAGCAGGAGGATAGAAAATCCCCATCAAGAAAGTGTTACCCCAAGTATAACAGACATCTGTTGGTGACAATAGAGGCCCCCAGGGAAGAAGCAGTGTCACCCAACCTTTTCCTGTGATAGCTCCCTCAATAATTATGAGTAATTCTCCCAACTTCCTCTCAGCTGAGACATCCAAGCACCAAGTATCCTGAGTTGTAGTCTAGGGAGGAGGTTGGGGAAAGATAATCATCTAAATCAGTGCCACTCAGTGTGGCTTAAAGACCAGTGCTGGTCCACATACTGTTTGTTCCCAGTCTGTGGCAAGAGCAGCACAGAAAGGGAGTTGAAAACCTTTATAGCAATTTGATAGAGTATTCTTTTTTTGTTAGATTGAATCATTGAAAATGGTTTTCATACAAAAGTCTCATATTCTGTATATTTTTACTTTTTTCATTTTATTTTCCTAGTAATTATTTTTATTATATTTTACGAAAATGTGGATCCACAATGGATTGGAATTCTTTTTTTTTTTTAAGGTTTTACTTATTTATTTGACAGAGAGAGAGAGAGAGAGAGAGAGAGAGGAAGAGGTGACACAAGCAGGGGGAGTGGGAGAGGGAGAAGCAGGCTTCCCACTGAGCAAGAAGCCTGATGCATGGCCTAATCCCAGGACCCCAGGATCATAACCTGAGCTGAAGGCAGACGCTTAACTGACTGAACCACACAGGCACCCCTGGAATTCTTTTTCTTTTTTTTTTTTAATCTGGTCCTTCACCAAAGATAGTTTGAGAAACACAGGTTTAAATCACACTCCCAGGCTTTATTCCCAGACTCATGGAAACTCTAAGCTGGAAGAGCGAGGTAGTGAGATACCATTGGTACAAACAATAGCCTTAGACTTACCTGATTTCAAATCCCCACTCTACCACTTACTGTTTACCTTGGGTAAGTTGGTTAATTTCAATTCCTCATAAGAAGGTAAAGATAATAGTCCTGGAGTTGCAGATTTGAGATGAAGATTATAGGAGATAACATGCTACTGGCCCAGCAATATTCCAGGCCCATAACGAAGACTGTGAGTTGTGTTAAAGATCATTTGGTTGAACCCACAAGCTGCTGTTTCAGTGAGAATCTCAGGCCCCACTGATGAACCAACCACATGGACCTTAGTGCAGGCAACACGTCCTGACAAGGACCCCAGCTCAGGCAAGGCAGGTGAGATGGGTCAGGTCTTCTCTCCCCATCTCCATCATACCGAAGGAGTTTAGGATCCTCGCCAGGAAGGACTTGTTGCAGCCACTCTTGGCTGCCATTCTCCCCTTCTCTCATGAGAAAGAACCCTGATTTTCTTCAGAAATCCCACATCCATGCCCCTTAGGGGAGCTGGGCCCCTCCCAAGGTAATTCCATTTCCCCTGTCTAGTGACTGACTTAGGAATGGGTTTATGATGTAATAGGGCCAATGAGATTGATGGGAAGTTGGCTGACGGACTACCCGAAAATACTCATCTTATTCTTAAAAGCAAGGAAACTGGGCTTTTTTTCTGCCTCTGGATGTTCTCCACATTTGAAGCCTGGCATTACTGAAGCCTTCTTGAGACCACGAGGAGACTCGGCCTAAGAGGATAAATCAACAAACGGAAAATAATAAGCAGAATAATAGAAAGAAGAAAGTCCTTGATAACTTTGTCAAACCCATGAGTTAACTGATCTGAGGAGAGAACTATTTTAGAATTTCCAATATATAAGATAATAATTTTCCTTTTGACTAAGTCACTGTTCATTGGGTTTCAGGTTACTTGCAGCCAAAAGTAGGTACCAAAAATATGCCTGAGTCTTCAGGCCATAAACAGTCAAACAACTTCAATCCTGGGGCTTCCCCTACTCCCTTCCTCCTTCCGAGTGACTGAGTCATGCCTGACTCATCCATTGAACCCCAAATATTTGAGGGAGCTCGGGATAGTCAAGGAGTTCATATCCCTTCACCACAGGACATGACTCCTGAGTTTCGACCAATTCTCAGGCCAGCCCCCATGCTCTCTTCCTCATTGGTTTCATCTAAGGAAACCAGAGCTCTGCAGAGCTGCCTGCACGCTGATGCACTGAGTGAAATATGTGAGGAACACTTGCATATGCATCCTGCTCACATCTGCCTTCCTCACAGGGCTTTACCTTCTCACCCCCTTCTCCTGAGGTGGACTTTCCTTTGCATCTTCTGCTTCCCTTTTCAAACGCTTCCTCTCCTATGAAGAGGTACCTCTCCCATGGTAGACCAGAGAGACCATTATCTCTCAGTGACCAAACCACTGGGCCACACATTTATACAATGAATGATATTCTGGAAGGTTCTACTTTCTAGTCATTTACTATGATCTTGACATTGTCCTTCAGACCTGACTGTGCCTCTGAGTGCAGGGAGGAGTCTTGCCGTCCTATGTCCCTAATAGCATCAAGTACAGAGAAGGCATTATATAAATGCTTGAGTTCAATTACAAAGAGAACTTTCCTTATAGTTATAAAACCACAGACGTTTTGAGTTTGACACTCAAGGTTCTCTTACCCATCCCCCATCCACAATCACTTAACAGATGAACAAGAACAGTGATGCTTACACTTCAATATTTGTGGTGAAACCGACTCATTACACAGTGTGCCACCCGTTTCATTTCTGGACAGCTCACATGATTGGAAAGTTCTTCTCATTTTCTTATCAGGTTCAAATTTGCTTTGCTCTAACTTTCCTTCTGTTATTTTAGTTATGCTTTCTGGGATAGAAAAAAATATATTCCATTTTCATATAGATAGTCCTTCAAATATTGAAGTCAGCTGTTATATCTACTCTAAGTCTTAATTTCTTCAAGCTAGCTACCTTCAGTTGCTTAAATTATCATTTAAAATGTATGGTTTCCAGGGATGCCTGGGTGGCTCAGTCGGTTAAGCACCTGCCTTCAGCTCAGCTCATGATCCTGGGGGTCTGGGGATTAAGCCCCACATAGGGCTCCTTGCTCAGCAGGGACCCTGCCTCTCCCTCTATCTGCTGCTCCCCCTGCTGTGCTCTGTCTCTCTTCTCTCTCAGACAAATAAATAAATAAAATCTTTTAAAAAATAAAATAAAATAAAATGTATGGTTTCCAGAATCTTTTCCATTCCTACATTTTTTTTCTTATATGCACTCATTAAGAGAGTTATTTCTCTCTTAAATTTCACTTGTTAACTCAATATCGATTGAGTTCCTATTGTGTGCCAGGTGTACAGCAGAGAATCAGATCTGGGGCTTGCACCCCATAAAGGAGACAATTAAACCAATGACAGTGAGGAACAAAGGGTGCTTGGTCACTGCATTGCACAATTTTAGGGGCACTCTTCACACTCAATATGCTACAAATGTCACCCCTTGGAGTTGCACAACGTGGTAAACGGTAACTGATGGGACCAAGCACACTGGGTCAGGAGAGGCCTCCCTAGAAGAAAAGAACATTTAAACTGAGACCTAGAATATGAACATCCATAAAGTAGGCAAAGAGAGAAAGGAATAGTGTGATAGTCTGAGGGAACAGCAGGCATCAAAATGTAGAGGAGAAGGGGGAAGGTATGAGAGTAAGAGGAGGGAATAGCCAGAATGTTTTGTGAGAAGTAAGCAGAGGTCAGGCCACCCAGTTTCTATTAGGCCATGTTAGGGAGATTGACTCATATCCTAAAGAGGGTGGGAATCCGTCAGGGGTTTCTTTTCTTTTCTTTTTTTTTTTAATTAACATACAATGTATTATTTGTTTCAGGGGTACAGGTCTGTGAGTCATCAGTCTTATGCAACACACAGCGCTCACCACAACCCATACCCTCCCCAGTGTCCATCACCCAGCCACCCCATACTCCTCCCTCCTCTTTGAAGGGTTTTAAGCTGGGAAATAACATGATTGTATTTGCATTCTGGCTGCTGTGTGAAAAGTAGATTAGCAGAGGATAAGACTAGAGACTGGAAGACCAATTCAGAACCTGTTACAGTCATCTAGGTAAACATAAAATAAAATAAAATAAAAATGAAATGAAAATAAGACAGTGGCTAGCACAAGGGTAGAAGCAATGGAAATAAGAAGAAAATTATATAGACATATTTGTGCAGTAGTTCACATGTAGTGTCAGTTAGATGTGATGGCTGCCTGGAATGGAAAGTGAGGCAAGGGATAAATCAAGGATATTAGACAAATGGGCAGATGGTGATGCTATGGACTGAGAATGGACCCTGGATGAGGCCCGGATTTTAGCAAAGGAGGAAGATGAAGAGCCTAATGTTGGACGTCTTCAGTTGAGGTTCTTGGATCTATCTAGGTGGAGATGTCTAATTGGATTTCAGGAGATGCCTCCAGCAGATTCTGGAGTCATCAGTATATAAATGATAACCGAAGTCATGAGAAAGGACACCAACTCACTCAGAAAAAAGTGAAGGAGAAGGAGAAGAGAAGGTTTAAGACACTGAGGAATACGGTCATATAATGGTGAGTTGAGGAAGAGGTCTCCGCAAAGGAGAACAAGGAGAAACTGCCAGAAAAATAAAAGGGAAAACAGAGCATGGTGCATGGAAGCCAAGGAGAGCTAGGGGGAGCCAGGCACTGCTGAGAGTCCACTAGACGTGCCTCCCCCGGCAAGTTAGTACTACTCACACGCCTTGCCCAGGATCATTCATCATGATACAGCCTCACCACCATCATGCAGAAGCTTGAGCAGTAGCCGCACCACACTGCTGGCCATTCTGGGCACTGCATGTTGAATTGTGTCTCTGAAAAAGACATTTTCAAGTCCTAACCCCCTAGTATCTGTGAATGTGATCCTATTTAGAAATAGAGTCTTTGCAAACGTAATCACATTAAGGTAAGATTCTACTGGAGGAGGGTAGGCCCTAATCTGGTGATAGGTGTCCTTCTTACGAAAGGGAAATTTGGATACAAGGACATAGACATGCAGAGAAGATGGTCGTGTGAAGACAGAGACAGAATTATAGCTACACTGCCACAAACCAACAAACAGCAAAGATGGCTGACAACGACCAGAAACTCGAAGAAGCAAGGCAGATGGTTCCCTTAAAGCCTTCAGAATGAGCATGGTACTATTGACATCTTGATTTTGGATTTCAAGCCTCTGAACCATGAGAGACTATATTTCCACTCTTTTAAGCCCCCCAGTTTGTGGTAGTTTTTTTACAGCAGTTCTAGAAAACTAATACCCAGGGCTCAGCTAAAATTCTGAGTCCTTTTGATTTTAATAATTATCAAGTTACTTCATTCTCATTCTGTGTTGTACATTGAAGTTTCTGAAATTAAATGTATGACTCATACTTATCTTGGTCTACTTTACTCTTAGATATTTGGGGCAATTGATCTAGCTTTCGATAAACTTGGCTTCAATATACCTTTGTCCAGGATGATAGAACATTAAACATGGTGGGTCAAGGCCATACCACCGTAGATATGGGTCAAGGTCCTCCTCCTAGCTAGAAATAATAGACAGTTACATCTTATCCACAGATTGATCACAGGAGACTTTCTCAGATGTCTCAGTGAAATCAAGACACACCAAGTCTACCAGATGTCCGAATCCACCAGTGCAGCAGTTGTACAAAACAAGCAACTCGTTTAGATTATAATGACCTCTTCACTCAAGACAGGCACTGTGCAAAAACTTCAGTTAATTTTGTTGAGTGAAGTTGAATTTCTCTACCATAGGCCATCTGACCCACTGACTATGCTACTTGTTCTTTCTTGCCTCTGCCTTCAGATTCAAGGCACTTTGTCTTCCAGGCATGACTTTGAGAGTCCTCTAAAATCTGACTCTGCAACCCCATTGACATACTCTTCCTGACTCAAGCGCCTCCTTAAATTCAATTCCGACAATTGGCTTCCAAGAGCTTTGAAGGTGGGACCCAAACAGTGAATCTTTACAGGATCCTAGCAACTATTGCTTTCTTTTCTTCTTGCTCACACATCATAGGTTTCATAATGTGCCATTCTTTCCACTCCTAAGGTAAAGAGAAGTAATGGGGAGCCTCTCACAGAGAAACTGAGAGTGAGAAGAAAACTGAGAAAAGAAAGATGCACACATTTCAGGGTCAGCATGTGTCACAGAGGCTGAAGTTTGCTAAGTAGGAGACAGGATAAATGCAACTCCATGTTTATTGCCAGAAACCAAAGTTTTGAGTGAAATCTTGAATGCCTAGAAAGGAGGAAGTATGGGGAGGTTCCTGACCTATATCTCCCTTGGACTTTGGTGACCCCATGACTGGAATATGTTTATTTGATGGCTGATTTTGCTGTATTGGGTTCTTTCTTTCCTCTCCTTCTCCTTTTGTTTCATAACACATGATAACACTCCCCTCCCTCCCCTCTTTTGTCCATGGAGAAATACTAAGAATGAGTAAAATCATTAATATTATGAAACAAATGAATAATCCATCATTCTAGAATCACCTTATTGCTGTATTCTGAATCAAATGGCCTTGCTATCCTACCCACAATCTCTTTGCTAGATAAAGAGTTGGCATCTCCTCTTGAGCCAGAAAGGAAAATAATAACCAGTCTTTTTTTTTTTTTTTTTTTTTTTAGCGAGGGAAGGTGGGGTAGGTAGGTGGGAGGGGCAAAGGGAGAGAAAAATCTTAAGCAGGCTCCACACCCAGCCTGGAGCCTGATGCAGGCTCAACTCATGACCCTGAGATCATGACCCAAAATCATGAGTTGCACACTTAACTGACTGAGCCACCCAGCTGCTCCCAGTCTTTTTTTTTTTTTTTTTTTTTTAGATTTCCCCAAATCTACTTAGGATATTGGAATTAATTAGAATTATTAGAACTAGACAGCTTTCTCATTGGGTAGATTAGATAAGATAACACTAGCTGCTATAACAGATAAATCCTGAAATCTCAGTGACTTACCAGAAGTTTATTTCTCACTCATGGAAAGAATGTGTATGAAGGGGCAGCAGTGAGTTACAACAGGCTAGGAGTCTGTCCCACTGTCCTTCATGCTGATGGAGGTTCTATGTTATTGTCACTCCTGAGACAGGATGGATTCCCCTCACAGCAAAATGTGCTTTGGACGTCAAGACTAATGATGCCACGTGCACACACACACACACACACACACACACACACACACACACCCCAGGAAGGCATGGAAAGGTTTACTACTCACATTTTGAGGCTTTCCTGGAAGGAGGAGGGCTGGTTCTAAAAATGGCTTGAGAAAAAGCAGAGAGGGGCTACTGGCTTAGGGTTCATGATAGTTGGGTGATGGAGCTTGGGCACAGGCTGAGACTTGCATGGTTTGAAACTCCAGCCACGGCCAAAGGGGGGAGCACTCAAACTTTCATGTCAGTTTTGGGGGGCTGAAAGGGAAAGGGGACTAGTGGGCTTGAAGGCTACAAGCAAACATCAAAAATGGAGCCAAACTCTTTATTACACTTTGCTGCCCTTCACACATGGCTTCCATTGTTGTCCTGGATGCAGAAGACAGGGAAGGGGAAAAGGATTGTTAGTTTTAACACGTTTTTATAGGTTTTAATGGGCTTAAAAGGTTTTAATAGGTCAGGCCAGGGAATGGTGGACATACCCCTTCGGCCACATTCCACTGATTAGAACCAAGTCACAGAGGAGCCAGAACTGGACTAGGTAACCTGGACTAGACAGCCACTTCCCAGCAACAACAATGGAAAGTGAAAGATCCTTTAGTATGTAGCTTGCCTTTTCTGCCACAGTGGAACACAAGCAGCATGGATCTAGATTTGTGGGGCCCAAGGCTTGAATAATTCAAAGGCTTTCAGAAAAAATAAATTAGAATTTACAGATCCCAAATTAGAAAAGTGGTTCATGCAAGTCAGGACTCAGAAGCTGAAGCTTCACCAGCTTCACTATGTAAAGTTCTCTCCTTGCAAGGAGGCCATCACTTGTCCCTCTCCAGGGTCATCCGGAGGAGCCAAAAGGAAGGGGCGTGGTCTCTGGCCTAGGGCTGTGGCTCCAGTGTAACACAGCTTCGGAACTCCCTCCGGGGAGGGAGTGCGCCCCTCCCCTGGTGACTCCAGCCAGAGTTCAGAGAACTCCTGTCCAGAGCCTGGGAAAAGAATTCAAGTGGGCCGTGAAAACCAAGGAAGAGAATACTGTTATAAATTTGCTGTTAGTGAAAACAGATAAAATGTTACCTCTTTGGAACATACCTTAAGAAATTTCATCCCCTTGCGTTTTGCTCTATATGCAGCTATTTGGTGGTTTGGGTGGAGCTTTTTTTTTTTTTTTTTTAATTTAGTTAGTTATAAGAAAGAGTGGGGGAGGAGGGAGGGCATGAACAGGGAGAGGGACAGAGGGAGAGAGAGAGAGAGAATCTTAAGCAGGCTCCACACCCAGCTCGGAGCCCGATGCGGGGTTGATCTCACAACCCTGGGACCATGACCTGAGCTAAAATCAAGAGTCAGATGCACAACCGACCGAGCCACCCAGGCGCCCCTGGGGCAGGCATACTTTTTAAGCAAAAGATTTATAGGCGTGAAGCATGAAAAATATGATTTGGTGTTCCATGATTGAGCAAGTTTGAGAAACAGGCCTATCCCTCGGCGGGCCTCCAGCCTGGAGATTCCAATCAGAGATGCCACCGGAACGTCTCTCACTCAGCCTGATCTCTGGTTTGCGTTTGCCTGGGTGAGGGCACGGGATAGAATCCTGAGATACCACTTCCCCCAGGGCCCCGGGAGCAAGGGCCACACCCCCATGCCCATGGGAAGACTGAGGCCCAGCACTACACTCAGAGCTTGTCCCTACAGGCCGGTCGCACGCGTGTGTACAGAAAACAGCAGGGCTTCCAAAGTCTGGGCTTCGGCTCTGCTCAACTCCCCCGAGGAAGAGCTCTCGGGGGCATACACACTTCTTACTTTCTCATTTTTCTTTTCTTCTTTCTTTGATTTTCTCATTATTTTTATTCGTGTTGTACAACATCGAAAACAATTTCGAAAGCTTCTATTTGGGGGGAAGTGGCTAAAACCAAAAAAACTAAACAGAAACAAACAATAAAGTGAAATAAAAATTTATTTCGTTGACGTCATCGCCAAGTCTAGACAGAAGCCGGGTCATTAAAAGGACTTCTCCGGGCACCCCGTAGTCCTCGGCTTCATCCACCCACTCAGCCATTCTTCCTGAACACCCTCTGCGTGTGGCTTTCCCGCAGGTGTCGGGATAGGGCCTGCGTGGGCTCCCCCTCCTCCGAGGGCGCAGCTGGCCCCTCCGGGCTGCACGCGGCTGTGGCAGTTGGTCCGCGCGGCCCTGCTCCGCCTGCCGGGACGCGAGCTCGAGGAATGAGATGGGTTGGAATGGTTAGTGCAGTTACTGCCACAGGACCCGCGGAGGGCAGAACAAGAGGAAATGGGTTGAAACGGCAACAGGGGCGCCTGGGTGGCTCAGTGGGTTAAAGCCTCTGCTTTCGGCTCAGGTCATGATCTCAGGGTCCTGGGATTGAGGCCCACGTCGGGCTCCCTGCTCAGCAGGGAGCCTGCTTCCCCCTCTCTCTCTCTGCCTGCCTCTCTGCCTCCTTGTGATCTCTCTCCCTCTGTGAAATAAATAAATAAAATCTTTAAAAAAAAAAAAAGAAAAGAAACGGCAACAGGAGGGATTGGGGTTTATCCGAGGGAAGGCTTCCCCTTTATCAGGGAAGGAGGTGCTGGCTCAGGTGACGGGAGAGTTCCAAGCATCAGGGTGTCCGTTCATGTCCTCCGGGAGGCCTTCTCTGGCTCTCAGCCGTCGGGGACGCTCCTGACCCAGAGCACGTGCTGCCCTGTCGGCCGCGCCCTCTGGCTCGAACTCAGGCGCCGGCAGCTGCTCTGCCCAAAACCCTAGGGAAGGGAGGCGGGGCTCCGTCTCCGGCATCTTCGTCCTCTGTGAGCAGCAGGGGAGGCTGCGAGGCTCCTGCGGGGCGGGGCGGGGCGGGCGCGGGGTT
>LNAC01000043.1:9095551-9108652 GCA_002007465.1 Ailurus styani | reverse complement strand
GATGGGAGTGGGGGTGGAGCAGTGAACCAGGCAGGCACAGATCCCCACCCTCGTGGACCTTAGATTCCACTCATGATATATAAGTAATCTATACAGATTCTTAGAAGGTGATCAGATCTTCGGGGGAAAACATTAAGGAGGGTCGCTTTGGGGATGTACATTATATTTCAATAAAAATGGTGTTTAAAAATAAAGCCTTGGAGGGGAGGAGAGAGTACCTAGAGTGAGGAGTCAGGGGTAGGAGGGAAGACTGCCGTTTTCAGTAGAGCAGTAAGGGTAGACATCGCTGAAAACGTGACACAGGACCAAAGAGGAAATGCATTGTGCCCCTATCTGCAGGGGTCCTGCTCCACCTTGGGGGCCTAGGGGCGGGGGAGGAAAGGGCCTGAGCTTTGCCCTTCCAGCTCTTCGGGTCCATGAACACTGTTGGCTTCTAAATGTGGCCTCGGTTGCTTTCACTGCCTCTTTGCGTCTGGGAAGCGTTCCAACAGGCTATATCAGGGTCTTGTACCCCAAGAGGTTGTTTACTAGGTACATAAGCTGAGCCTCAGTTTACAAATCTATAAAATGGGAATAACGATACCTCTACCATATCGGGTTGTTGGAGGTCAGAATTCAAAAGAAAAGAGGAGGGACGGTCACCAAGGGGACCAGGGGTTTCTGAACAGGGCTGGGCAGTGTCTTCACCAGGCTTACAGGCACTGGTGCGAGGAACTGGGCTACGGGTTTACACTGATTAGTTGTTTAATTCTCCCCAAAATGCAACGAGAAAGATGCTCTCCTGTCACCACGCACTAACAGGAGACGGAGGCTTACAGAGGTTGAAGGCCTCCAGCCGGCACATGGAAGAGGCAGAACGTGGTGTGCACCTGTCAGAGTCCAGGGCTCCTGCCTGCTCCACCGCCCAGGCCTGACCCGCATCGCCTAAGCCGGGCTGTCTCCGCACGTGCGAGCAGGGAGAACCACATTCTGAAACCCAAGCTAGAGATAACAGCTCTCACGTTTCCTCCCAATCAGCCCTGATCTCTGCGGCCTCCCGTGCGGGGATCTAACCCAGTTTTCTTTGCCAAATTCTTATAAGAGAAGAGCGAAATACTGCTGAAATCAGGGGCCTGATTAATTTTGGCAACTGTGGGAGGGGAGGGAAGGGACGCATTCTTAGAACCAAGGC
This sequence comes from Ailurus styani, assembly GCA_002007465.1. NCBI lineage: Eukaryota > Metazoa > Chordata > Mammalia > Carnivora > Ailuridae > Ailurus > Ailurus styani. Next base: position 9,107,481 of record LNAC01000043.1, on the reverse strand, counting down.
GAGACTGGGCTGGCGGGCCCCACACTCAGCACATTCTAGATGCCATGGGCTCGGGGTTTTGAGAGAAATCCTGTGACTCACCCTAGCTTCCCATAGCCCCTGTTTTACTTGAAGGCATGCTGTCTTCCCATCATCGGCCCCTGGCCCCCCAACTCTGCCGGGCAGTGACGCCCCACCCTCCCCCCGCCCCCGTGCTGCACCCCACAGCTCCACGAGAGTCGGGGTCCTCTCTGCTGGGCTCCAGAGCCATGAACCCAGTGGCCGGAACACGCCGGCAGCAGACACCGCGGTGGCCCCTCTCTGAACCAAAGGCACACAGCATTCATCACCTCTGCTCTCCTTTTTACTGAAATCAGCCTGCTCGCGCTGATACAGTAACAGGACAGGTACCTGTGGCGTAGGACAGTGATGAGCGCTGAGCACGTGCCAGGCAACGTGCTCAAGCTTTTCCCTTTTCATCTGTTTCTTGCAACAACTATGAGGGAAGCAATATCATTGTTCATCTGGGTCCTCTGAGAAGCAGATGCCAAACGGGATTGGGGAAATGTCTTTCTGGTGGAGCTCAGGCAGCCATCAGACTATGGTGGACCCCACTGAGGAGTGAAGGAGAGAAGGTTGGGCACCAGTGTCCTGTACTACTGGGCAGTATGAAGAACCTTCCGCAAAGTAGCCAGGGAATCCTCAAACCCAAACCAGCCACCACTGGAGGCTGCTCCCCCCAGGATCTGGTGTACTTGGCATCCCTACCCGGCCCAGTCCTTGCCTGGAGGTGGTCAGAGGGAAACATGGCCTCAGCACAGAAGCGACAGTGGATTTCGGAGAACAGGCCCTGGAGCCTTCGGATGCTGCTGCTGCAGTTGGGGGTCTAGGAACCCCATTCTCATAGCTAATACTTACAATTCTAAATATTATTAATAATTTTTGTTGGGGGGATGCCTGGGTGACTCAGTTGGTTGAGGCCCCAACTCTTGATTTTGGCTCAGGTCATGATCTCAGGGTCCTGGGATCGAGCCCCACATCAGGCTCCCGCTGTCTGCTTTTATCCCTCTCCCTCTGCCCCTCCTTCGCTTGCATGCATGCACTCTCGCTTGCTCTCTGAAACAAATCAATCTTAAAATAAATTTTTGTGGAGTGCCACAATTATTATCCCCATGGTACTAGTTGATAAACTGAGGCTCTGTAAAGTCACCTGCACATATGTGCAACCCAGTCTAGCATAACTCTAAAGCTTCCTCCCGTGCGGCGTGCATCTGAGCTATTGACCACCACATCACAAGCCCGACTCCTCAGACTCCATAACCAGTAGAGGGCTGGGCATGCAATCAGTGTCCCATTAGGGTCTCGGGGGGTGATGTGATGGAGCCTCTGTAGAGTAAGAAAAAGTGCTTGCAAGTTGCTCGTGTCCCCGCTAACTCCTAGAACCCTGAGCCAGAGGCACCTCTTGCAGCACGGGCTAGAGGGGAGCGCTCCCTGGCAAGCTCCCATGGCACTCTGGTCCTTTCTCACAGCACCTGCCCGTCTGCCTTATGTCAAAGTCGTTTGCACACTGTCATCCCCTTGGTGTTCCCACCAGGGGCTTCGCAGTCTGGGAAGCAGATGGAATAGGGTACTGCAGATCAAACACCAGCAGAAAGCTGAACAAGGCTGACCCTCAGATTTGTCTTTGAGCTGTTCTGCCCACACACCACAAAGATATGCAAATAACTGTAACTGGGTGAGCAGAGCCACTGATATGGGGAGAGGCTGAAGGAATCCCCCTTGCCCCTCCACATCTGATTCTTCCAGTCGCCCACAATGCTACCCAGGGTAGGAATCTATGTTTTGGGAAGTGCTTTTGTCCTCCTATTCTCAGCTGAGTTATTCTACCCCCAGATTGCCCCACTGCTGACAGTAAATCCATTCATGGACCTGTCATTCAGAAAGCAATACGCAAAATGCATTCATTCACAAATCGATACTGTCTTTTTGGGAGTGCCCACCAAAACATACATGTACGTACGTACCCTTTTATCTAACTTCCACTTCTGGGAAACTGTCCTACAGGAACCTGTCCTACACATGGCCCCAGAGATATTGTTCATATTGAGATGTTGGCAACATTAATACTAATAGTAAAAAAAAAAAAAAAGGAAACAAAAAATCCATCAAAAGTAGAGTAGAAAGTTAAATAAATCATGGAGCATCAATCCTATGGAATACTCTGTCGCTGTTAAGAATATGGTGGGTCTAGGGCACCTGGCTGGCTGAGTAGAGCATGTGACTCTTGATCATGGGGTTGTGAGTTTGAGCCCCACGTTGGGTGTAGAGATTACTGAAAAACAAAAACAAAAATACTGGGGGGAAAATTTGATAGTTGAGTTCAGTCATGGGCACTCACTAAGATATGCTGAGTTTAAAAAGCAAGTTGCATGTTGATAAACAGGTATGGAAAAGTTCTAGAGATGGGTTGTGCAATAGTGTGACTCCACTTCACACTATTTAACTCCACGCTTAGGAATAGTTAAGATGGTAAATTTTATGGTATGGGTGCTTCGCCGCAATTTTTTTAAAAAAGCAAGTTGTAGAACCATATGCCTAATGATCCCATTTGTACTTGTCATAACCCTCAAAGAAATTTCTCACCTGTGTTTATAAGCATATGCGTGTGTGGATAAAGTAATAGAAATGTTTGTACGGCTGGATAAAATCAAAATCACACCAGGCTGTTAAGCCAAGTTATTTCTGGAGAGGGAGCTGGCACGGTTGGCTGAGGAGAGAGAGGTTGTAAAGAAGAACTTGCACATTTCACTCTCAGTGTGTACACAATGATGTGTGGATGATTTCTTTGCTGTCTGAATTACTAAAATTACTTGTGTTCGTTGTTCTTTAGGTAACATTCATCCATCCAACAGATACCGAGCACCTACGCAAGCTCAGTGGCCCTTTTCAGAACTTGGAATAAGCGGGTCAGACTGGCTTTTGCATCTCTTTCTCTTCTTTGCAGACTGACTCAGAGAATGGCCTGCGCCTGTCCCCTTCCCTCCTGCCTTCGTCCCCTTCCCTCCTGCCTTCAACCCCGCCGCGGGCGGCTGTGGGTGTGGTGAGTAGGGTCAGAGTCTCACTATGAGGACAGTTCTTTAGAACAGGTTTCTGACCAGAATAGCAGACAGCGGAGTGCCAGAAAACCATAGGACCTTCTAGGTCTTACTGCAAATACCAGGTCTTCCTGGACCGCAGACTCTAGGCACAGCTAACCGAGGTCTGGGGCTCAGACTTAGATGTGATCGTGGTTTCTTTGAAAAGTAAACCTCTGACTGGTGAACTTGGAACCACAGGTCTCCAAGTCAGAGGGTAAAGGCTGGGAGAACTCAGCTCGTTCTGAAACTTGAGGCCTCATAGCACCAGGAGGCTCTAGCTATTTGAGGAATAAGATGCCAGGGCTGCCTGGACGGATAAAAGGACAAATGGACGGCGATCACGTTTCACTTGGGCTCAGACAGCAGGGGCCTGAGCTGTCCACCAGTTTTGGACTTGGGCCCAGGAACTCATTTGCATAATCTTTGCAGATACTTTGCATCTCAGGGCCCCAGCAACGCTACTCTCCTAGGATCAGAAAGGTTAAGACCAGCCTTTGGTCACGCTGACCGACAGAAACCAAACCCAGCGGGGAGGAATAGCAAAGGGGGAAAGCCAGTCCAACATTTCACTTGCAAATCCTGGCAGCAGCGTCCCATGGAGTAGGAAACTTCACTGTCCCACAGAGCAAGAAAGTTATGCAAACAAATGCATTTGCATGGCAGCCCTGGCCCCTAAAAATGACTTACCACACACAGGTTCCATGCCTCTCAGTAGCCACCATTTGCCCCCCAAGATCTCACAGGCCTGACTTCCTGGCCTGAGGCTCTGGGTAGTAATTCCACCCCCCTCCCCAGCAATAATTATGCCCACCACCCCCGCCCCCGCCCGCGGGTGCATGGACATTCCAAGAGAACCCTAGGTTTGTGATGTCGGTGTGTAAGAAATAAAAAGTGTGGAAGCTCAAGTATATTAAAGTTTGTGGGGTGCCTGGGTGGCTCAGTGGGTCAAAGCCTCTGCCTTCGGCTCAGGTCATGATCTCAGGGTCCTGGGTGGGCTCTCTGCTCAGCAGGGAGCCTGCGTCCCCCTCTCCCTCTGCCTGCCTCTCTTCTACTTGTGATCTCTCTGTCAAATAAATAAAATCTTAAAAAAAAAATTTGTATCTGTTACGGGGAGGCTCTCAGGGGCTCTCATTTCCTATTCTGATGGGCGGTGTGGGGACCGCGCGGCGAGGAGGTGAGAACAGCCTGCAGAGCTGTGGCGTCTCGGCAACACCCAGGGGGAGCGAGGGAACCCCGGACAACCATTCAGCCCGCTTTTCCAAGAGGAGCCCCTAGTTACACAGAAGCGTTACCCTTTGTCATAATGACTTGTAAAATGTGTAACTGAAACTGACCTAAGCTAAGGCTTTTTAAAAAGTTGATGAACTGAAGATGAGAGGGGAAATCCCGGTCAGGCTCTGTCCCCAAATTTTGGGTTTGGCAGGGAAGCAAGCATAGTTGAATGAGAGGAATCCAGGTGGGAGGGGCTGGAAAGAAAACATGGGCAGAAAAACACTGAGGAGGCCCCACTGAGGGGAGGAAATCATTTCCCTTGGAGGAACTGATGGGGGTCAAAGGTCAAGCTGAAGCGAGGTGGGGGGCGGTTGTGCAGACGGCAGTTCAGACTGAAAGACAGAAGGGGGAACCCAGAGACAGGAGTGGAAATCTGATGGGAGCATCCATCCCTCATTGTCTACCATTGAATCTGCCCCCCACGGGCTCCAGGGGGCGGGCTCCGGGGGCTCTGCCGGGTCAGCTCCACCGTCTGCACCGGCACCTGCTGTTGTAGAAGGGTTGACTCTCCCTGCTTTCTGTTCTGTCGGTGTCCACCTGCTCCTCTACACTGAGCCCCATGAGGGCAAGACCCACGTCCAATTCACGTGTCTCCCCCAAAGTCCTGAGCACAGGCCATGGCACCGAGTAGGTGCTCAAGATGAGCTTAATCAGAACGTGGCCTTTTAACTTTTGCCAGGGGGCTGAGTCTTGTCCAAGAGGGGTCGAGCCAAGGAGGCCGAAGCACTGACCTCCTTCGAAGGGTGGCCCGTAGCTTGGGGAAGGAGCCCCCTGGTTCACCCAGGGATAGTGCCCCCTCCTTCTCAAAGTCCTGGCACGGCCACATTTAATCTTCACACACCTCGATGCGGGTGTGCCCGGATATTATCCGCGGGAAGGCATGGACATGAGGGCTTTGTCCAGAAGACAAGGATCCGGGGTGTGCTTCTGTGACCTTACTCATCCCTCCAGGGTCAAAACTTTTAGGGTGCTCGAAGGCTGCCCCAGGCCCCTGGGCTCAAACCCTCACTGTCTGGAGCAGTTCTGAACGGACAGATTCAGACCACAGAGTAGGTGTGCAGGCCTGTGGAGGCAGAGAAAGGAAGAGACAGGACCTCTCGAGGTTGCATGCTGAACAGAACTGGGTCTTACACTTAGTTTTCTCCAAAGCATAGTGCGTATTACTAAGTGCCTGGGTGTTTAGTGATTTAGGATTTGGGGTGGTCTCTTCACACTGGTCCTAGTGCAGGGAGAGGAGAGGTAGATGAATTTGCCAAAAGGCCCCCAGTGCTGGAGCCTGGTGTCCCTTCCAAAGAGGAGCTACTTCCAAACCTGGCCACATTCCCTCTGGGGCAGCTGAGCCCCTAAATGTGGACTTCAAGGGACAAAGTGGGGGAGGGGCTGTATTCCTGGGGCCGCAGGGTGCAGAGGCTGCCCCCCAAGGCTGCTCCCATGCTGGCTGCGGCCCACCTGGGGAGTGGCGAGCAGGTCTGTTTACACTGACGGGGCAGTAGGACAGCCACTTTCCCCAGCCTCATGAACCCCACCTCCTCCCCTGAGTAACTGAATTTCCTTCGCACCCTGAGCAGGCACTACCCACCCTGCCCACTTGTCATTCACAGCTCCTCATAGGCACTTCCTGTCTCCAACCAAGTCAAAGGAAAACCCCAAATTTACTGCCGTTGTTTACCAAACCAACTGCCTCCTCAGCCCAAAGCACAGACACAGGCCCTCAAAGTGAGGGCAGGACGGACGCAGCCCAGACACCGGTCCCACTCCAAACCTAGGGCGCCTGTGCCCTCTGGATGGTGGAACTCATAAAGGCCACCTGGCACCTTAGAAAGCATTCAAATCCATGACCTCGCTGAATTCCTCCCAGTGGCTGCCGGGTGCAGGAACGTCCCCTCCATTCCGTAGAAAAGGAAGCGACTCCGCTCCGTGGAGGGGAATCCAATCTGTCTCACTCTTGGCCCCCTGTCCCCCTTCCTTACTTTGGCATTTTTGTTTGTGTTTGGTTTGTTTTTTTTCAAGTACTTCCAAACTTGGAAGCTGGAGCTCCAGGTGAGATTCACCTCTGCTTAGTTGTGAGACCTTGGGAGAGTCATTTTACCTCCGTGAGGCTGCATTTCCTGGTACGTAAATCGGAGACTTAAGTCCGTAAGCCCTCTTCACATCTTACACCACTGAGGGGTGTTCAGGAATCACACCCGTTGGCACGAAAGCCAGCATTTGCCTTTAGGTCCAAGTACCCTTTCCCATCCCACCTGGGAATTTAACGGAAGGAGGTTAAGTGACATGGAATCGGAGCCACCCATGTGGGGCTCAGCGGAACGGGGAGGAATGCAAAGGCATGGCAAGACCCCACGCACCAAGCTGGGCCGCTCCTGGCCTTTCACCCCAGCCATCCTCCCTGAACACCAGCCCCAGGCCCGATCGTCACGGGCCACAAGTGTCTGGAGCTGGGCTGACCCAGACCCAAGCGGTGGCAAACACAAGTGTCCACGTGCAGGGAGAGAGGATGAGGAGGCTGTACCACAGGCCTGTGGCAGAGCAGGTGCCCCACAGATGCCCACATCCTGATCCCTGGACGGAGGCACACGGTCCCTCACACGGCAAAAGGAACTGCAGATGGCATTAAGGTTACGAGCCTCGTGATGGGGAGATTATCCCGGATGATCTGCGGAGGCTCAATCTCATCACCGAAGTCCTTGAAAGTGGAGACCGAGCTCCTGGCTGCGTCAAAGAGATGGGACCACAGAAGCATGGGAGGGATGTGATGCAGCTGGCGTCGAAGATACAGGAAGAGGGTCACGGCCCAAGGAACGCAGAAGCCTTTTGAAGCCGGAACAGGCAAGGCAATGGAATCTTCTAGAGCCTCCAGAAAGGAATATAACTCTGCTGAGACCTTAATTCTAGGCCAGCGAGACCCTCTCAGATCTCTGACCTGTGGGACTCTATTACATTTGTGCTGCTGTAAGCCATGGAGTGTTAGGGCGGCAATAGAAATACGGCCTCCCAAGACAGCGGAGCGTGCCAATGCCCTTCTGCCCTCTCACCCTGGCTCCCCTCCTACCAGCCCTCGTTCCGTCCTCCTCCAAGTTCTCATCACTTCTCACACCTGTGTCAGTGCCCACAACACAACTGGATTTCCTGGAGAGCAAAACCTCATGCCAGTTTATCTGAGCAGCAGTTTCTACAGAGATGAGTGGAGTCTCGAGGCAGGACCCAAGCTCAACAATCCATGCAGGGTTATAACAGGGAACTTGGGCCTGAGCCGGGGAGCCGCGATCCTGCTAACGACGGGGGGGATGAACAGGCCTCTCCGCCAGGCAGAAGGCCAGCTGTGAGGATGAAGAACACCCCAGGCCTTTGGATCCTGAGTTCTAGTCCAAACCAATTAGCTGTGAGACCTCCAGTACACCCCTCTGCCCTCAGCTCCCTCACTCATGAAGCAGGGGTAAGCACTCTGCCTTGCCTTTCTCCCCAGTCAGCTCTGAGGACCAGGGGAGAAAATGTGAACTCACGCAGAGTGCACTACTTGTCCATCTGTCTGGAAGGAAGAGCAGTGGGGTCCGTAGGCCCAATGACTACCTTAGGCCCTACTGCAAACCAATCCATTGTGATCCCAAACACCCCACCTCTAGACCTTCGTCTTTTCATCTGTGAATGGGGGAGAATGGGTCACATGAACACTGAGGCCTCTTCCACATCAAGGCAGAATATTTTGGTTTAAGCCTAACCTCTGGCGCCCCCTCCTGGAATTTTCAGGAACTACACCACCCTGCTCCCCTGGTCTCTTCTAGGATTTGAACCCAGAAACCCACGCCAGCAGGTCCCCTCCGGCTGAGGCGGCCAGCACCTCACTGCGGCTAAACAGGTCAAAGAATCATGTGCTGAGAAGCCACCTGGCTCCCCATTTAGTATTTCACAAAAGAACATGAGCTCCCCACCCCTTGTTGCCACCCCATGCTGCTCTGAAGGGGAGTGGCATTCCTGCCCTTACCCCAGATGCTTCGTGGCCAGACCCTGGACAGGACAAGCGCCCCCTCACCTGGGAGGCCCTCCCATCTTCTCCCCTCCCAGGACACCCACATTCTGCCCTCCCAACATACAAAAACCGCTCTCCACCGGTGCGAGCGAGGAGACATGGGGGGTTGGAAAGGCTGAGTCCCATGAAGGAAGAGCAAGAAAACCTTTCAACTATTAAATCTGTTTAGTAAAGACAATTTCGCTCATACAAAACAACAACAGTTTACAACAATCTGAGTGCTGGGCACACCATCAGAGACAGGGAGGCACTGTGGGCACTTGGAGCCCCCCTCCCCCATGCCCAGAGAAGATCCTGGCTGCTCCTCCAGCAACCCACCCCCGAGGGAGAGGAGAGCTGAAGTATTAGTGCCACACACCCCGCCCCCCGCCCCGAAAAGACCCTGGCACGGAGGACTTCTCCCCGTGTTGCTCACTAATAGCGGGGGAGGGCCCTGCCCGCTCCCCCCCCCCTCACTGGCCTGGACATACAAAGCTGAGTTGTTTGGGGTGGAGGTGAACTGGCTAATGGGGAAGGGGCAGAGTCGGGACATCTTTGGTGTGAAGACTCCCCCACCCACCCACTAGGCCACAGTGGAAATTTGCAGGACCACACACGTGGTGTTGCCTTTGCCCACAAGGGGGAGCGGGCAAGTGCCCCCAGAGCCCCAGGGAGGCTGCAAAATGCAGGAGCTCCGTGTCACTTCTCAAGGGCCCTGGCTCCCCACCACGAGCGGAGAGAAGGCCTGGTGGGAAGTGGCTAAAAATGGAGGAAAAATCAACAAGAACCGGTTACTAATGGCAGGAAGGAGAAAGAGAGGCAACTCGGTGGCTAAGCGCCTCAGAGGACTAGGACCGGCACTGAACGGGCAGTAGGGGCCGGGCTGGGGGTGGTCCAGTCTTCCTGATCACCGTGCCGGTGCCTAAGTCACTCCTCTCTGCCTCCTGGAGCCCGCCGACGGGCAGGCACAGGGCCCGGTGCGCAACCTGGCGAGGCTTCTCAGGCACTTTGGCAGACCCGACCTAGGCACGGCAGGCCCAAGGACGGGTAAGGTTCTTGAGCCACAGCAGGGCCCCTCCCTCTGCAGCCCTGCCTGCCCCGGGCCCCTCAAATGCACAGTCCCAGACACAGATGCGGGCACACATGCACACGCACACGCACGCACACACGCACCATCACACTCGCCCCTGTCCGTCTGGCACACTGGGCACATCTGAGGGCTCCGGCAGAGGTGGAGGCCATCCTGGGCCCGGCCCCCCTGCAGGGCCAGCAGGGGCCTCGGGCTGTAGTGGGGAAAGAAAGGGCAGGTGGGACAACACAGGGACAGTCCCTATAACAGTTTTCACAAATACCCTTGAACCAACCCCGAGCCCTTGCACATCCAGAGAGGAAGGGGTCTGGGTAAGAGGAGGCAGAGTGGGGGAAAGAACAATAAAAGAAGTTTCATAAAAATTCCAAGTCAAATTACTGATAAAACTGCAAAATGAGCACAGGTTCAAGAGCATCTTGCTCCCTTCTCTCCACGCGGCCCCCAGTCTCCCGGCCTCCCAGCCTCGCCCTCTCTGAGGTGGCCGGAACCAAAGGCGGGTCGCGGCCTCTGACGGGGTTCCGGGCTCCACGCCGCCAAGGAGGAGGCGAGGTGGAAGTGGACAGTTCTGTGTCTCTTCGTTTAAAAAATATATTCAGGTTGAGAGTTATTGCTTGTCCTCTAGTGGAGCGGGCCGGGCTCAGAGGCTCAGTGAGCGAGGGCCGCGGCCTCCAGGGCCCGAGCTTTCTTCCGCCTCTTCAGAAGCAGAGGATTGGACGCATCTTCAATCTTCTTTATCTTGATCTGCTCGTAGTCGACTCGCATTGTGGCCAAGGCACTGGTCATCTCCTCCTGGGGAAGGTTCCACCAAGGGGGGAGACCGGGAGACAAGAGACACAAGGAAGGGCGGGGTGAGGGCGATGGGGGGTGGGCGCCGGGAGAGAACAGGCTGGTCAGTGGGTCCAGAGCTGACAGCAGCCCCGGCCTGGGTCACCAGAGCCTGCCCACGACACTGCTGCTGCTCTCCCAGAACCCCCCAGCGACCCCGCTGGAAGCAGAAAGAGCAGTGGACTAGGAGTCAGGGGACCTGGGTTCTGGTCTGCCCCAGCCCATCGCCAGCTGCATAACCTTGAGTCAGCCACCCCCGCCCCGCTGGACTCAGTCTCCTCATCTGCAAAATGGGATGGTACTAGACCGCCTTTCAGGTCCCTCTGGAGAGCCACGGGTGGTGCGCTTGTAAGCAATGGCCATGGCTACGTTCACACTGAGCACAGTCCCCGGCCCAGCCTGGTCAGGGAAGTGACTCAGAGCCGCTGCTCTTGTTGTAACAGACCCCTACTCCCCCTGGAGCACCCTGCAGCCAGTGGTTCCCTCACCTTGACGTCTTCCCACCGCTCCTTGTCTTCCTTCAGGACCCGGCTGGTGTGCAGTGGGGTTTGAGGGACCTTTGTGGATTGCTGGGGGCGAGGGGAGGGCGGAGAAAAGGAGTTCAAGTGAAAGCCTGGCGTGGAGCAGAATGGTGGCTGAGCCCTCGTCCCTGAGGGACAGTTTCCACGGACCCGGGTCTCTCCGGCCCAGCAGGCTTACCATGATCCAGGGGTGGTTCATAAACTCTGTGATGGTCATTCTCTGAGTGGGCTCTGTTTTCAGCAGGTTCCGGATGAGCATCTTCACTGCAGGGGTGGGGCAGGGAGACACAGTTCAGGGGCCACACTCTCCCTGCTGCTGCTTCTCCAAGTTTTCAGGGAGAAACCAGATGTGGGGGGGACGGGAGGGGGTGGCTGCAGGGAGGCAGACTCCCCGAGGAGCTGGCCCCTAGCCAGGCCCTTCGCACACACGGCACATACCCAGCAGCGAGGAACACGGGTACAGACCCACTGCCGCACCACGCACATGGGCTGGACGCCCACAGGTACACACGTGTGCGCACACACGTACATGTGTATGGGGCCTTACCTTCCTCCGATACTTCTGACCATTCTGGGTTGGGAAATTCATACTGGCCCATTCGGATGCGAGTCTTCATGCCCGGAGAGATGGCAAGACCGTGGTTGGAATAGAAGGGGGGATAGCCACACAGCCTGGACCAAGAAGTGGGAAGGGAGGGACAGTGCTGGGGTTACTAGGGGCCTTGCACCAGGAACAGAGTGGGAAACAGGCTTCTTGTAAAGGTCACAGAGAAACTTGCAACTCATGGGTTTCAGGCACAATACATGAAGTGAAGAATAGGGCCCAGAAATCCAACACACCAAGGATCTAAACCACACATTTTCCTGTCTGTTAGCTCGTTTATACCCAGCGCTTAGCTACGGAATCCAATGAGCACCGAGAGAAGGGGACATGCAGGGGATTCCCTGGGAATCCCCGTCCAGAAGGGGATGCGAACCTCGGCTTCTTCCTCTTGTCACAGAGATGTACAGGCCTCCTTCTGCGCTCTGCCCCCGCCCCGTCCCCCAGGCCATCCCTGATCCCTGGCACACTCCCAGGATGTCCCCCCACCCCATCCCGC
>LNAC01000043.1:9053101-9095178 GCA_002007465.1 Ailurus styani | reverse complement strand
GCCTCCCCCCCAGGCCGTCCCTGACACACTCACGGGATGTCCCCCCCATCCCGCGTTGCCTCCCCCCCAGGCCGTCCCTGACACACTCCCAGGATGTGCCCCCCCATCCCGCGCTGCCTCCCCCCCAGGCCGTCCCTGACACACTCACAGGATGTACATGATGACACCCAAGGACCACATGTCACAGGACTTGTCATACTTCTCGGGACCCAGCACTTCTGGAGCTGCAAACCAAAGGTCAGCATGGGTGGGTCTGGCCCTTGAACACCGTGATATACCCAGCTTCTCTGTGGATCACGTTCCTCATCCCAACCCTTCGGCCCATCGTGATGGTACTGTCGCTGGGGGCGGGGGGGACAGCCGTAACCCAGTGCCAGGCTTGGGTCGGGGAGAGCAGAAGACCTACCCCCCAAGAGGAACCCTGGGGCTGGAACCTGAAGATGAAACAATTCCCAAACTGAAGAGCCTTTCCGACCCGTGCTGTCCATTTAACTGGACAGAGGAGCTTATTCTGTGCCAGTCAGCTGGGGCTGCAGAACCCCAGCTGTGCCCCGGACTCCACTGGGAATCTGAGGCCAAGGACAGCTCTCCTTGGGGAAATTAAAGGCGTGCGTGTAACCCTGCCTATAACCTCAGACAGCTTCACCTCCTATAACACCTCGATCCCAGCGTAACTCTGAAGGGCCCGACCTCAGGGTAGGTCACATCCACAGCAGCTCCAGGAAGGATCAGAGGACCCGACAGGCCCCGTGGCCCCCAAGAGCTGTGGAGAGCGCCCGAGAACAGCTCCGGGGAAAGACGAGCTCCCCTGGCCCCCCGGACTCACCCACGTAGTACGGCGTGTAACAAGGAGTGGTCAGAGAGTTGTGGCTGGTGGTTTCCTTGGCAAAGCCAAAATCTGTGAGTTTCAGGATGGCGTTGGGCCTTTTGGAGGTGTACAGGAGATTCTCAGGCTACGGGCAGAGAGAGACAGACAGACAGACAGCAAGTCTGCTGAGCCTGGGAGGAGCCATGAGAATCAGAAGGGTAAGGGTTCCTGCCTTCCCTCATCCTTCCAACCATCCTCGGTCCCCCACACCACGAGGAGCGCCCCTGCCTTCTGAGAGCCGACAGAGTCCTTGGGGACAAGAGACAAACACGGAGAACCACCAGCAAACGCCACAGGGACACAGACACCAAAGGCGTGACTGTGGGGTGCCGACGAAGGAGGACCGCTGGGCTCCTGGCTTCACTACTAGGTTTGGGGGTTTGGCCAGAGGGCAGAGAATGGCACCCCGCCCTGCTCTGCCCTCAGGAGCCAGGCAGCCAGGAGGCAGGGTCAGCGTGGCCCCACCTCGGTCAGGGGGAGGCGGCAGTGACCCGCAGGTACCTTGACATCCCGATGAGCGATGTTGATTGAGTGCAAATACTGGATGGCCTCGCCGATGCTCTTCATGATCTCTGACGCTTCTGGAGCCAGGCGGCGGGAGAGAAAGAAAGGCGCGAGAGGGGCCGGGGGGTGAGATGAGCGACTACGTTCAGCCCCTGCCACGCAGCCCCAGGCTCCCTCCACCCCCTCCACCCCCGAGACAGAGAGACGAGGCGCCGTCCTGTCTTGGCAGCAGACAGCAGGCCCCGGTGCCCCCTGCCCACAGCCCTGCCCGCCGAGGCCTGTCCGCACAACAGACCCTTTCTACCTCTTTCTGTGAACGCTTGGTCTCCCCGGTCCTGGATGCGGCTGAAGAGCTCTCCGCCGTCCAGACTGAAACACAGCCACAGTTAGATCCGACGGGTCAACACCGCCCCCAGCCCGCCCCCTCCCCCGCTAACACAAGGCAAGGATCGAGGTCTCGGGGTTCTGGGCGCAGACCAGGGGCCCCAGCGGGCGGCGGGGGCGGGCTGGGCGCGGAGAGCGGCCGGGGCTTACCACTCCATGACGATCAGCAGGCACTTGCGGCCGGCGTACAGGTTCTCGTAGACGTCGACGATGCGCACGATGTGCGGGCACTGCGACGCCCGCCAGTGCAGCTCCACCTCGCGGCGTGCCTTGGGGCAGTCCTGCAGCATCTGCAAGGCCAAGGGCCCCGGGTAACTGCGCCGTCTCCGCAGGGGGACGCCGGCTGCCGCCCCGCGCGGCTGGTTCCGAGGCCTGGGCCCTGGCGCCCTCGGACACCCCCCGCGGAGGGGCCTCCCTGCTGCTGCTGGGCCTCTCCCGGCTCCCTCGGCATTCCCTCTGGCCTCTCCTAACGCTTCCCGACTTCAAGTTTTGCAGCTCCCTTCTCTGCTCTCAAAGAAACCTTCAGGTGACCCCCGTGGGGCCTTGATAGCTACACAGAGCTCAGCCCTCGGACCATTCTGTCTAGGGGGCCCTTCCTAGCTATGGGCCTGAAGCCTATTCTAGAAGGCAGGCGGCCGTTGGGGACTGGAGACAGCGGCTAAAGGAGGCACTGAGGAGAAGGACGTTAAGGAAAAGGAATATCATCACAGAAAGGAGCCTAGAGAGAGGAGACTCAGAATCAGTAAGAAAAGGTACTTCCAAGATCCCTCGAAGTCCAGCACACCAAATCCAGAGCAACGTGCTTTCTACCTCTGTGACTTACGTCATCCAACCAGCCGATGGCCTAAGGAGTCAGCCTGACCGGCCGTGAAAACTGCTTCTTATGAGGTTTGCCACCCTGAGCAACTTCCTGAACTCACGAGCCTCGTTCCTGTGCCTTCTTCTATGGACCAGGGGGCCAAGGGCAAATGGAATCTGGATCCCAAACCAGCCTCAGGGGCTGAATCTTGACAAATCCAAGCCAGGCCCATGAATTCCCTTACTAGTGATTAGCTTGGGAACAAGCCTAAGACCCAACACCGTTCAAGAAATTTGTAACTAATCGGCTAGAGGCCTCTTAAAGGGAGCACAAGGCAGGCAGCTGCAGCACCTTTTCCCCACCTGGCACCTGGAACCACGGCAGTCGCCTTAGCGCCATAAGGGAGACCAGGAGACATGGCAGCTACCTGGGTCCTTCCTGACAACAATGAGCATCACTCAGAGCTTGTTTTTGGCAAAAGAATCATCTTTCCTTACTATTTAAACTTCTTTTAGCAGAGTTTTTTATTGCTCAGAGCCAAAGGTCAGATAGCCAAAGGTCTATCCCTGTGTAAAATGGGGGATAGATCTGTTGTAAGAATTAAGTGAAATAATTCTGCAAAGCGCCTAGTAGCATGCCTGCAGACACCCAGCAACCAGAGCAGTCGCTTCCCTCACAGACTGTCTGCTGAAGGCACAGCTCCGATGCCAGAATAATTAAGACAAAGACCCTGATAGACTTACCGTCTCTGTGGCCCATCAAGATAAGCCCTACATGACCCTACACAGCTGAGAGATGCGGCAGGAATGGCCCAGAGACCTGCTGGACAGTGCAGGAAGCTCGGTCGGAAAGATCAGATGGCCAGGATGGAGCCAGATGACAGAGGGCAATGAAAGGCAAACACAGGAATTTCCAGCAATAAAGCTAGCATTCATCATGCTGCAGTGCATGATATACTAGGCCTTTCCTAACTGTGCAACTGCCATCTTATGGGATGAGGAAACTGAGGCTCAGAGAAATAGTGTGTCCAGGGCTACGTTCCTAGGGAAAGGCAGAGCCAGGGTTGGAATCCAAGCCTGGAGGATTCCAAAGCCCAAACCTTTCCATGACACCTTTGTAAAGCTTTAGAAACAGGGGTGGAGGCAAAGAGTTGGGCAGAGACTTGTCAATTTCAAACAGCCAATTGCAGGCTGACCTTGCAGAGGCGATCCCCAAACAGGTGCCGGTAGTTCTGTCTCCCCCAGCAAGAGGCAAAGTTCTCATAGGGTCACACTGCCACCTAGTGGCCATCTGAGGGCACTGCACAGGTTCGGAGTTCCGGACCGACAACTTTATTATGGACCAGGAAAAGGGTTTATTTTCCTTTCCCATGCTCTAAGAAGAGCAGGACGAGGCATTGGCCAATTTCATTTGCATGTAATTCAACTCAACAGGCATTTATTGGGTCCCACATTGTGTTGGATGCCAAGACGAAATAGGAGTCCCAGTCTGAAAGAATTCAGGCTGGGGAGGTGGTCAGGGTACTAGGGGAGGTAAGCACTGAAAATACTTATAACCCAGTGAGATAATGTACTATATGGCTGATAAGTTCAAAGGGTTCAGAAGCAAAAGTTCTCAGAGCCGCCACATAAGAAAGATCTCTCTCGCCCCCTACAGGTACATCGATCACAGTCCATCTCTGGGCTATGAAGCCCAGAGAGGAAGATTTACTCAGAGGCAACATGAGGTCATGGATTTACAATCAGGGGGGGACTTGGGGCGGGGTGTGGAATTTGTCAATACCTCTAATGACCTTGGAGAGGTCATTATCTCCCTAAGTCTGTTTTGCATCTATAAGTGGGGGTGGGGAGGGGGGAATACCTACCTGGCCCCCTTCCTCACAGAGCCATTCTAAGCATCTAATGAAAGAATACCTCTGAAGGGTGCTTTGTGATCAGAGAGGCACTTGTCACTAAAAGCCAGCAGCATAAATGCCACAGCACAGGGACCCTCTCCATCACCTCTGAGTTGAGGCTGGAGCCCACTGATGAAGCCGGTACAAGTCGCC
Organism: Ailurus styani; assembly: GCA_002007465.1. Taxonomy (NCBI): domain Eukaryota; kingdom Metazoa; phylum Chordata; class Mammalia; order Carnivora; family Ailuridae; genus Ailurus; species Ailurus styani. The sequence continues at coordinate 9,090,576 of LNAC01000043.1, read as the reverse complement.
AGAAAGACTGCAGGCTGAGTTTATGTTTGCAGCCCAGGGACCACAGCCTGGGCAGCAGCTCCAAGCTCTGACCAACCAAAGCTGTGCTAAGTGAGGACATATCAAGGCCCAAACCCAAGGGCCCCATGGTCCCTCCTGAACTCAGAGCTCGCACTCCAAGTTCTGCAATTTTCTGCCTTAAGACAGGTTAGACCATGTGGCTAAGGAGAATTTGCAGTCGGAAGGCCTGGGTTCACATCCCACCTCCAGGCTTACACACAATTCTTGGTGGATGAGCCAGATGGCCCCAGTACAACACACTTGGCCTTGGGAACCATGTATACCTCACTTCCCAGCTCTGTGCTTCCTAGCCTGGGTCAGGTAAGCCCACCTTCCTTTCTGAAAAGGATTTCCTCATTTGCAAAACAGGATTAGATTTAGTGAAATCAGTAAATTGGAAAGAGTAGTATTTTTAAATCGTGAAAGAAACATAATAATTTCCCGTGAAGACTGATGCTTGGCATCTAGGTCCGTGTTTATCAGAAATCCTGAAGGGATGTGAGGCCAACTCAAGCCATGAAAGCAAGACCTTCAACTGAGTCAGGCAGGCAAGCTGGCTGATGTCATGGGGGAAGAGCCTGAAGAGCCAAAAAGGTTTTGCAGACAGCTGTGGGGTGCAGACAGCCTGGAGGGAGCGTATCAAGAATGTGCTAATCTGGAGTACAGAGCTAAGTAAAGAACAGCGATGGGGTGGGGGTGGGAGGGCAGGTGCCTGAGCTCCAAGCCAGAGGAGACAGGGAACGAAACAGGATTCCTGAGGTGCTGTCAGGGGCCACCAGCAGGTTCAACCAGAAGCCAACAGAGTCACCCACGAAAGGTAGGAAAGGCTCATCTCTCTGGCATGGACATAGACAGTGCAGGCCAAAGAGCTCAGGTCTATAGATCTCAGGGACCCAGACTGGAGGAAGGAAGGAAGGAAAGCAAGGTCTTCCCACTAAGAAGCTACATGCCCTTAGACACAAAAAGCCTAGAAGGGTTTATGAAATATTCTGAGCCCACACAAAGCATGGAACAGATACTGTGACTTGTCTCTATCCCCTGTAGTTTGCATCTGAAATTCTCCTTCACTGTAGAAAAGGTTAGTTGTTGCATGTGCTAACTTGCAATGCAATAGGCAAGGCCACCTACCACGTGTGGCAAGGGCCGGGGACCAGGCCACAGAGCCCACTGCCTGAGGAGGAACTTCTAGGAGGACAGTAGCAATGAGGGAGACTCGGGAGCTCTCCCAAAATACTGTTCCATGCCTCAATTTGCTGCCACCTGAAGGGAAGAGGAATGGGGCCCCCAATTCTGGTTGCTTATGGCCCCGTTATCCCCACCTCCACCACCAAATCTTCCATCATGGGGCCACAGGAAAAGACTCAGTGATCAGCATCCTAAACCTAGCTGAGCCAGAGAAATGGGAAGAAACAGAGCCCAGGGCCTGCAGCATGGCTCACCAGCAACGAAGGTATGAGGACTGGATGGGAACAAGCCCCAGGCCCCAAGAGATCAACCCCTTCACAAGCTCTAATCTTGGCCAGGTGTGTGCACTTGTGGACGTCTCTAACCCCTCTGTGCCTCAGTTTCCTGTCTGTTAAAACAGGATAGTAACAGTACTTGCCTTCATGAAATGAGGCACATCATTAAATAGATGCACGTCACGTAACTTACTGAGAGCATTGCAGGGCCCAGAGTGAGCAGCACGTCAGTGTCTGCCCCCACTTCCCCCCATGCTGTTGCCGAGTCCCCAGGGGTGGGCAGCTGGGATCCCGCTCACGCCCACCCCATTTCTGGGGTTATGAACAGCTCCAGGCACGGGGCAGAGGCGAAGCCAGAATACTGGAAGGGAGACAGTCTTTGCGCCCCAGCCCCGAGCGTTCCCTCTGCCTCGGAACACCACCTAAACTGGACGGCTGGGAGCAGGGTGCACTCGCCGTTGAGGGAAGGAAGCCATTCCTTCCCAAGACTGCCTGGGAGCCAAGAGTGATGCAAAAGTGAGTCAGGCACTGGGTGTGCTGCCGGTGTGTGGTATGTCGTTAAAGCGGATCTCCTTGGGCACTCGCAGCAGGTCAGAGCAAAGGGCCGTGTATCCTGCGCAAGCCTCCCCCTCCTTCCCCCCCACCCCCGCGCTCCGCAGGGTAGATGGAAAGAGGAGGGTGTAGGCAGGAGGGCTGCTGCTGTGAGTCCCAGCCACTGTTCCAGCACAGAGCAGGGCCCACGGGAGCAGGAGGAAAGGAGCCCCTGCCTCTGGTATGCTCTGTGCTAAATGGGTGCTGGTGCTAAGTACTCCACACGGGGAACCTTCATGCCCACCCCGGAGGGAGCATCCTGCTTTACAGATGACAAGACTCAGGTTCAGAGAGGCTAAGCAATTCGTTCGAAGCCTTCCAACAGCTGCCAGGGGCAGGGCTGGAATTTGGTACCCGTCCTCACTGCTCCTGAGGCTCCTTTTCCACCACCCACGGTTAAGGCAGAGGCACAGAATCTGCCACTGACTGTCCATGATGTCAATGCCAAAAATGGGGGCTGAAAATGCATATAGGCCTGAAAGTACAAACCCTTTGATCCTGAAATCCCGCTTCTAGAATTTACCCTGAGCTCCTCTCCTAGACGGAGCTGACGGTAAGCACTTCCCACCCGTGAGTCAGCTGCACCAACCAGAAACCGGAGGCTCAAGAGTCAGCAGTCGAGATTGCTTTCTTTAAAAGTGCACTGATCTATACAATCTGTAATCATGAAAGTGATGTTTGAACAGAACGTTTAACGGGGAGTGGATTCCCGTGTCTTGTTAGTTTCTGGGTCACCGCCAGTCACAGTCACTGGTGGCACTCACTCTGTTGTTTTCTTTGCAGCACAAATCCCAATCTTAGTTTCCTTACACTGACTCATCAGAAAGTGTCCGACAGTAAGGGAAAAAGCCAAGTTACAAGGCCTTATTATGTACAGTACAGTTCTATATATTTATTTATACCTGGGGTGGGGGGAGGGGTAAAAGGAAACCATCCATACTCGGTAAAATGCTAATCGGAGTTCTACCTGAAAAGCAGGACGACAGTGACTTCCTTTCTTCTTCCTTAGATCTTTATTTTCTAGGTGATTTACAATTAGCATTTGTACTTTCTAAAGAGGCAAAGAAAGAAGCTTAGCTCTCCAGACGTAAATAAGAGGCTGTCATCCACACCGCCGGGCCCACCCGCCAGGGAGCAGAGGCTTGGGCTTTGCTCTGCCAGGCAGCTCAGCCTCCCCAAGCCCCTGGCCGGGGCTGCCGCCCTGGAGTCTGGAGCAGGAAGGCAGGTGCAGGCTGCTGGGGGGGCAGGGGGTTGTGAGCAGACAGTGCAGACACGGAGAACTAGAAACCAGCCAATGCCATCCTCCCTGTCCTCTCCAGCTCCACTCCGCCCTGACTCCGCCCTCCAGCTCTCCAGCCAGCGGGCCTCTGCGTCAGCTCAAGCATCTTTACACCTCTCCTGTCAGCCCGGGCAGCTGGACCCCACGGCCCCGCGCTGGCAACAAAGGGAGGTGTGAGGAGGTCACGAGGACACCAGACCGGGACACGCTGTCCTTACACCGTGTGATCTCTGTCTGGGCCCTTCAAAGCCCCCCATCCTGAATCTGGAGCCAGGGAGGGAAACAGGGGGGAGACCCACAGCACGGGGGCTCGCCCTCCCCGAAGGCCATCCCTCGGCCGCCATCGGGAGACCCAGCAGGCGCCGCACGCCGTTTTGGAGAGGGCTGGGATAGAACAGAGAACACAGCGAAGATGGCCCGTGCCCCGGGGACCTGCCATGTGGATGCAGGAGGTACACAAAGAAAAAGTGAAAAAGACATTTTTTAAGTTACATCTTGTGATCTGTGTGTAAAGGAACAAAGGAGGGTGTCGCCAGAGACCAGCGATGGCGGTGAGGGTCGGAGACTCTCCCTCAGCCCCCAAATGACAGAGAGCTGCCTCCGGCTCGGAGGCGCGGCCACTTGCCTCTACATCTAGCCCAGCTCAGGAACCTAAGAGATGACAAACAGATAAGTCTTGGCTGAAATGATTTTACTCTACACCTGTGGGGGGATGGGGGCGGGTGCGCCTCCTCGGAGAATTTCTGCGAAGCCCCATGAGGGGCTCCCGATGGCTCTCCCCTAGAAGACGATCCACGCAGAAGTCTAACAGTGAGGGACTCCCGATGGCTCTCCCCTAGAAGACGATCCACGCAGAAACCTAACAGCAGAGTTTGTACATCGCTGAAGTAAAAGATACACAGAAGTACTGGATCGGGGTCCCCGGCTGGGGCACACGATCCTAAATTATTCGGCTGGAGGTAAAAGTGGTTCTCTTTCATTACTGCGATAGGGAAAACCCCCCACCCAGAACAAAGCTAAAACCTATGGTGGGGAATCCAGTCCTAAAGCCCTGAGACCACCACACCACACCCACGAGTAGATGCGCTGGACCCTCCTGCGGTTCCAGGACCTTCCCGGGGCAGCCGCAAACGACCAAGGCTCAACAAAGAGGCAAGAAGTTTAAAAGCCACACCATAAATGACAATTAAAAAAAATATTTGCAACACATAATGGATAAAAGGCTAACTTAACTCTGGCAAATCAATTGTAAAATATTAACAATCCAATATAAAAATGGCCAAAGAATAAGAACAGGCAGTTCAAAGAGAAAGGAACACAGATGGCCAAACGATTCTCGCTGCAACTCATTAAGAGAGAAATGCTTATGAAAACAACGATAGTAATTTCAGCAGAATGGCAAAAATGTTTTAATGTTTGACCCAAAACAAAACAAAATAAAACTCTTGGGTTTCTGCCAAGACTTGAGAGGAAAGGGCACTCTCACATTCGCTCAGCAGGGATATAAACGAGCACTTTGTGTGAGGAATTGGGCCATATCTACCAAATTTCTAAGTGTTCAAATCTTGCACCAAGTCATTGCCCAGCTAGGAAATCATCCTACAAGTATGTTCCTAAAGCACTTTAATAGCCCCAAGCTGGTAACAACCTACGGCCACCACTCTGGAGCTGCGGGAAACCGGTCGGGGATTTGGGGCACGGGCTGCGCTGGACAGAGGCAGGACCACACCCATGCCGCGGGGAGAAGAGGGTGCTCGTCAATGGGAGAGACACGAAGCACAGGACGACACTCTGGCTCTGTCATCACCGTCCTAGTCTGTCTAGCGGACCTTCGCTACTAACGTTACTTAAGTAACTCGAGTAACTCAAGTTACTTAAATAACTAAAGTAACTCAAGTTACTTAAGTAACTTTTTTTTTTATTTGTTCATTTGAGAGAGAGAGAGAGAGAGAGCATGAGAGGGGAGAAGGTCAGAGGGAGAAGCAGACTCCCCATGGAGCTGGGAGCCTGACGCGGGACTCGATCCCGGGACTCCGGGATCATGACCTGAGCCAAAGGCAGTTGCTTAACCAACTGATACACCCAGGCGCCCACTTAAGTAACTTTTAAAGTATATTCCTAAAGGCAAGAAGCAAACACACCAAAAGGTTAATTAATGGTTAACTGTAAATGGTGATGATACAGATAATATAGATGTTCTCTTCTTTGGTGTGTTTTTTAAATTTTGAAAAATAAAAAAAGTACTGAACAAGAGTAGAAAATATGACACCATTTGGGTGGTTCTGTATCCTAAGGCAGAGGGGAGAAGGTACATGGGCTTGTAGATGTTTGCAATTTTTCTGGATGTATATACTCCCCCCAAAATGTTAAGAGTGTTGACTACCAGGGAGTAGATTCTAGAGAGAAACTTGTGGTTTTGCTTGTTTGTTTGTTTTTGCCCCTTTTCATTTCCTCATGATATCTCCCCATAGTATTTGGATCTTACCATCTGCATGTATTTCTTTTTAAAAATTAAGCCGATGGGGCACCTGGGTGGCCCAGTGGGTTAAAGTCACTGCCTTTAGCTCAGGTCATGACCTCAGGGTCCTGGGATCGAGCCCCACATCGGGCTCTCTGCTCAGCGGGGAGCCTGCTTCCCCCTCTCCCTCTGCCTGCCTCTCTGCCTACTTGTGATCTCTTTCTCTCTGTGTCAAATAAATAAATAAAATCTTTAAAAAAATAAAAAATTAAGCCGAGGGGTTTAGAGTCTAAGACACAGTAGGCCCCGGTTTTCACTTGGCCCCTGACCTTAGAGAGTGACACAGCTGTATGTGCCCCAAAGCAAGCCGCCTTCCTGCTGGTGAGGGAGGGGAACAGAGACAGGGGACCCCACCCTGGCCACAGGAGGAAGAAGGACCTCGTGCAACTCTAAGGATGAGGATGCTACCCAGCTGACGGAAAGACCTCAGATCTTCCCCGAGAACACACCAAAATATAACGAAGAGCAGACTGGGGCCCCAGACCACCCATGCTAACCACTTCTGACTTATATGTAAAGAACGCTGCGCACAGTGGGGGTGTCAAGTATTCTGGAGTCTTACGTAGGAAACTGAAAGACTGGGGGACACAGATATTTCTCTTTCTTCCAGCAGATGATGAGGACTTTGAAAGAGAAAGAGGAATTTTCACGTACAGCACACCAACCATGTGTCAGGTGCACTTTATATTTAGAAAATACGTTACACTTAAGCCTCCTCACAGCCCCGTGGACGAGGGGCCGTTGCTGACCCCACTTACAGGCGTGGCGCCCGAGGCCTGGGGAAGCGACCCGCCCAAGGACACACGGCCAGTCGCTGCCCACACCAAGATGCAGACCCAGATCCCACTCTAAGTTCCAGGTTCTTGTCTTCACTACGAAAGAGGCTTTGACCAACCAAGCCTGAGCGGCGCGTACTAGTTTATTACTGCCCTGGCTCCCCTGCCTGCCTGGTTCACGGACCTGCCCCCGTTTATCTCTGCGTCGGTCTGGCCCCGCACAGAGCTGCGTGCAGAAGAGACCTCACGTCCGCTCACCGACCGACCGGCGGGCTGCACCGGACCAACTCAAGAGCTGCGGCCTGCACCGGGGTACGCGGCTCTTTCCCCCCGACACAAGGACGACAGTGGTGGGGGGAAACGAACTCAACTCTCCCAGCTGGGTTTAAGACAAAATCCGAGTGGACTTTAAAGGATCCCAAGATGGACAAATTATCAAAAGAAATTAAGATCCGGGCACCCGGGCGGCTCAGTTGGTTGAGGGTCGGACTCTTGACTCCAGCTCAGGTAGTTTTGTCAGGGTGGTGGGCTCGCGTCTCACAGCTCGGCACAGTCGGCTCGAGATCCTCTCCCTCTGCCCTCCCCAGCCTCGCAGGTGCCTGTGTGCAAACACGCACATTCTCGCTCTCTCTCAAATAAGTGAATAAATCGTAAAAAAAAAAAAAAAAAAGAGGGGCACCTGGGTGGTTCATTCAGTTAAGCGTCTGCCTTTGGCTCCGGTCATGATCCTAGGTCCTGGGATCCAGCCCAGTGTCAGGCTCTCTGCTCAGTGGGGAATCTGCTTCTCCCTGTCTGTCTGCCCACTGATGCCTGCTCTCTCACTCTCTCTCTCATCTCTCTCTCTCTCAAATGAATAAGTAAAAGTCTGAAAGAAGAAAGAAAGAAAGAAAGGAATTAAGAAATTAAGATGGAAGGAGGTCAGCAACACTGCTTCTGGCCCATGCAGCCTCCAACAACTTGACCCTGTACAAATGACAAAGCAAATTCCAATTCTTAATAGAAATGGTAAATGCCATGTCATCATCATCACTCCAATTTAGTGGAATGAGATTCATGGCATGTATGCCTTCATCAACGGATCTAATGGGAGGTGGAGAGAGCTGAGAGAGAGAAAAAAGTGGAAAAAGAGAAGGGTCTTACAAATCACATGGGGAGGGCACACACGCACACACACACACACACACACACACACACACACACACACACACAAAACAACAACAACTCCACCACTCCATGTGCCCAAGACAGGAGGACAGCAGAGTGCGGGGAAAAGGCAAAAGAACCAGAAGTTAAGTAATTCTTGCAGTCACCTAGGAGAGTAGAAGATACGAACCCCTCTTTCCTACGTTAGCAGAAATGGTCCAGACTCAAAACAGAGCTCACGTCACCCAACATCAACACGAGGGCATCTGAGAGAGGCAGAGATGCAAGGTGGTTTTTTTTTTCTGTCCTGCTAAGAGCATGGCACTTGATAAATTCTTGCCGTGCCTTTCTAAAGAGTTTACCTGTCACAAAGCCAGAGGCGCAAGGAAAGGAAATGCGCCTTCAACTCAGTTCTAACCAGGAAACAAAGTCTAGTAAATCACGCAGGAAAAACAAAACACCAGTAGTCAGCAAAGACAATAACAAGAATACCACACTGGGAGGAAGTAACCTTGTCATTTTAGAGTTCAAAGGAGGGAAGAAGAAAACCAGGGGACAAAAGCAATTGTTTAGCCTAGACCTGCAGAAAACCAGTATTTAGCTGTTGACACGGAGCAGTAGGAACAGAGATCCCCCAGGGGAGGGCCTTCTGCAAGGTGAGGTCTGGTCTCTCTCAAGCAGATTCTGAGCATGTAAAGCACAATAATCCCTGAAAAAGAAAGCGGGAGGGGAAAGGCACGGACGGTTAGGTCCACAGCGCAGAGAGCCCTGATGAGCTCAGATACTGAAGACGAGACAGACCCTGAGAGTGGCGTGGGCTCATTCAGCAGAGCGAACAGGGTTTGTGGGAACACAGAGACGACTCGAGGCTGCCTGCACCCTCCATGAGAAGCCATGAGAAGCCATGAGAGAAACCAGGGAAGCCGAGGGCCCTTCGTGGGGGCTGAGGCTCTCAGCTAGAAATGACAATACCAGACGTGCCTCTGCAGTATGTTCCATCCTTGTTATCAAGGACAAAGTTCTTCAGACTGTAACAAGCTAAACATCTACACACACTGAAGGGAAGGAAGCTGGACCAAGAACCAACTTAGAAGCACCCAAGGATGATGGAGTTACGCCAATCGTAGAAGACTCGCATCCCAGGATGCAGAAGCGGCCTGTGCGTGTGATTCCAGAAGCACTGTTGGTAACCACACAGGGGGCGTGGGGAGGAGGAGTCAGCCATGCCCTGCTACTGGCCAGCATCCGGCCCCCCGCACCCACCTGCTCCAGGCACCAGACTGGACACTTGGGGATTTAAGGGGTTGACAGACTAGTCAGGAAACAGATTCAAGGAGAAAGACACAATATGTAAACAGAATGGTTATTAAAAAGGACTGCTTAACTTCACATGTGTCTCTGGCAAAGCTTAGATTATGACTTGCACCATCACTGCCCTCCCCTGAGAAGCCATGGCACATCTAAGCTCAAAACCTTTTTTAGCAGAGTTACTAAATTATAGGCCAAGGAATGCCAGATGCAAGAGGCCTTGACTTCTACAGTCTACTGACAGTCCGCTGCTGGACCTTTAGCATGACAAAGACATGGGTGAGACGACGAAGCCACTGCCACAGTATTTGTGACTGTTATCAATGACCAATAATAACGTGCTATTTAACGGATCTGGGGCAGGCAGAACGCGCATCAGACTGAACTCAACGCCCCCGCCGACTTGCTCCTTGGCCTCAGTCAATGACCACGACATCACGTCTAGCCAGGCCCTGGAGGTAAACCTTGAAGTAGTCGCCCTCACCCTCTCACCCTCACCCACAGAACTGATCTGATTTTGTCTATGGAAAGATCTCCAAGAAATCCACCTTCCCTCTTGCAGTCTTGATGCCACTTGCTTATTCCCTTTTGTCCTGTTTGCCTTCTGATTAGTTTCTAGATGGCAGCCTTCCTCTGTTCCCGTACATCCCATGCCAAGCCCTGAAAGGCGACGGTGACCAGGACATGGCTTTCCTTAAAACATGTTCACTGACAAACAGGACAAAACCCCAATTCTTTAGCCTGGTCTTTCCTGGTCCTCCCACCACATTATCTCTGCCCTCGCCTCCCCACACATTCTCCCTGCATGAGTTCCACTGACCTGCACGGTCTGCAAACACCTCATGGCTCCACGTCCGCATCCTTCGAGCACCAACGCAGTGTCACCTCCTGTGTGTGACACATCAGCCCCCCCGATGACCTCCAGGTAGGTCAGCCCCTCCTTCCTCTCTGCTCTCACAAGACTCTTGTTAAACTCCTACTTCCACACTCACTGGTGTGATTCACAAGACCATTCCTCCCCCTGTTGTGTAGACCGTGTACCTCCTAGAGGCTGGCACCATATCTTATTCACTTTGGGGGGCAGGGTATAGTTGACATACAAGGTTCCCTTAGGTCTCATTCAACTTTGATTTCAAACTTTTGGCCCCATACAGGCATTATGGCTGCACTCAACAAATACCTGCTTATTGACTAAGCCCAGAGAACAGCTCCAGCGACAAAATAAGAAAGGCCACCTGGGGCTTTGCCTAGTATTCTACCGGGCTGGCTGAAGACAAAGACTAGACAGCCCGCTCATCAGACGTGCAGGTGCCCAAAGCTGGACGTGTGCTAGGTAACACACTTCTGAAAGATTACAGCAGGTGAAAATATGAGCCAACACAAAATCCCACATTCAAAAAAGGCAGCTACCATAGCACATGCTAAAAACAGACCTTTCTCTAGTCAGATGCGTGTACCACGAGGAGCAAGGGTGAAGGCCTGAAGCTGGGCTGCCCGAGGAGTCCCCGGTTCCTGCACTGACGATCTGTAGCCCCGGGAGTCCCCTAACCTTTCTCGGTGGCCTTCGGTGTAATACAGAGGTAATAACAGTACCTGCCTTGCAGGGTTGTTGGTTAGGTAACAGGAATAACCGTGCATTTGCCATGAGAATTGTGCCTTGCTCAATAAACTCTATTACTTTGTGCTGCTGCTGCTGCTGCTGCTGCTATGGTTGGGAAAAGCAACTTCTAAGAAAAGAGAGGAGGGCGCCTGGGTGGCTCAGTGGGTTAAAGCCTCTGCTTTCGGCTCGGGTCATGATCTCAGGGTCCTGGGATCGAGGCCCGCATCGGGCTCTCTGCTCAGCAGGGAGCCTGCTTTCTCCTCTCCCTGTCTCTCTGCCTGCTTGTGATCTCTCTCTCTGTGTCAAATAAATAAAAATAAAATCTTTAAAAAAAAAAAAAAAAAAAAAAAAAAAAAAAGAAAAGAGAGGAGAAGCTGAAAACCAATGTGGTTAAAAGCAAGGACCTAGCACTGGACCGTCCCAAGTTCAAATGGCAAGTCTAAGGTCAGGAGCTGCCTGAACATAGGCAGTCACTTCACTTTCCTTTTTCTTGTGTGTTTGGTGCGTTTTTGTTTTTGTTTTTAAGATTTTATTTTTAAGTAACCTCTACCCCCAACGTGGGGCTCAAACTCACAACCCCGAGATGAATAGTCGCACGCTCTTTCGACGGAGCCACGTGGTCTGGTCCTTTCCTTTCTGATCTCCACTGTCTTCATCCATTCAATGGGGCTAGTGATGGTATCTGCCAGAGACCTCCACTTCAGTGTTCTTTCACGTGGAGGAAAAAAAACAGCTAGAGAGAAACTAAATGTCCACTAACAGAAAAGTGGTCAAATAAATTACGGTTCATCTATATTGATACAAAAAATAATATGCAATCATCACAAAGAATGAGGTGGATCTAGATATACTAAGATCAGAAGTTCTCCAATAAAGATCGTCTTCCATGAAAAAAGCCACCTGCAAATGGATACCTGCAGTCTGATCCTATTTTTGTAAAATGTTTTGAAAACAACAAGAGAAAAGGCAAAAGAAGTGTTGTGCGTGTATGTGTATTTACCCCCACTTCTCTAAATATAGACAGACTTGCTTTGCACAGTAATACGGAACCACACAAATGACCGTGCAAAGCAATCTTAATCATCAATGGAAAAAATTAGATTATTCCATGACCTTTAGGAATTTTTGTCAAAACATTAAAAACTCTCTTACAGTCAGTTATAAATGAAAAGGGAAATGGAAAAAATAGTAAAACCCGTGTTTAAGTACACTGTAATAAGAAATATTAGACACTGAGGATGAGTGTGCTATTTCGTTGTGACAAACTTATCCCGAGTAGTTGGGACAGCGCCCGCCTTCTCGCTGTTGGACACACGCCATGGACGGGGCACCTTTTCTGGGCCCCTGCAACCTGGCATTCTCTTTTCGAAGTCTGGGTCAGTTTAACTTTTTATCCTTTGTGCTTTCAATATTGCAAAATACCTCCAAGAGTGACTTCGATGTGAGGTTTTTTTTCCCCTGTGTCACTTCCTCTGGAACTTCTTCATCCTTTCGTCACCATCACTCATGTCACGGAGTTTGCCTTCCAGAGTTCCTCCGGCTCCATCGGCAGAGTCTTGAACGGTGGCAATGTCGATGTTCACCATCAGCGAGCAACTCCCTCACTCCATTTACATGCAGCTGCAATTTCACTTCCAGCATCACCACTTTTCAACTCTTTGTGAAAATTTCATCTTTGTTGGTCAATTCCCTCTTTTGATCATCCATGTTCGTAAAATGTCACATGAGTTCATCCCTCGGGGACAAGAGGGCAACACAACTACATAGTTTCCTCTCTGTGTGTGAACCCAACAACAGATGGGCAGTAAGTGACCACCACTGACAGACTCTGAAAGAAGGGATGTGATTGGTCACTGATCATAAAAAACATCTGTTATGTACACAGTGATCTGTGGACTGGGGAGCTCGTGGCAAAGTATGGACTCTCTGCAATTACTCAGAGTTAATACACCACGGCAAGCGGTGTACTAGGGGACTGGTGTTCTTTAGCTCAACTGTGCTAAGTGAAATCCACACATTCTGCAAGTGCAAAAAGCAAGGACTGTCCTCCACAGAGGACATAACGTGGAAATACACATACTGAAGAATAATACTGGCTACCCTTCAGGAAGAGCTTCATTATTTAAACTTTTTTCAATGACTAAGTTCTATGCCTTGAGAATGGTCTCAACCTGAGATGGTTTTCCCCCTCAGGGGACACCTGAAAATACCTGGAGACATTTTTGATTGTTGCAGCTTGGGGAGGGGGCGGGGCACGGACAGGATTGCAAGTGGGTAGAAGCAGGGGGTGTTGCTAATTCCTGGGAAGCATAAGACAACCCCCCACAGCAAAGAATTACCTGGTCCAAAATGTCAACAGTACCAAAGCTGACAAACCCTGTTTTAAACCGAATAGTTCTTATTAAGTTCTTTTTAGTGGTACCTTTCTCAGAAGATTGTGGCAAAGAGTAAATGGTATGATAGCCAGTAGAAAATACACAACGAATGCTACTAATATCAGAGGCTCTAGACGACTTCAGATGGACTATCTCAACACCACCTGATATTTGTGGTATTTCTTTACAAACAGTCATTCATCTGGCTCCAACACCATGATGTGACTGCTAAGAAGTGAACATTGCCATCAGCTCATGGGTGGATCTAGTACCTGGATCAAGACAGGAGTCCAGACCCAACCACACTCTCCACCTCACAGACCACATCTAGAATCCAGTGCTCACCTTCTGGGCAACACATTTGAAAAAGAGCATTAAACTTCCAGAGGGTGATGACCAGGACATGAAAGATCTGAGAATCATGTCAGCTGAGGAACAGTTGATTAAACTGACAATTAGCCTGAAGAAGAGAAACCCTGAAGGAGCAGCTGAAGGACGAGATGGGACAGCAGTCCTGAGATTCCATAGGACTGTCACACAGAAGAGGCAGAAATTAATAAGGAGCTGTCTCATAAGAGCAGAGGCCTCAGGAGCGCCTGCGTGGCTCAGTCAGTTAAGCATCTGCCTTAGGCTCAAGTCATGATCCCAGGGTCCTGGGATTGAGCCCCATGTTGGGTTCCCTGCTCAGCAGCGAGTCTGCTTTTCCCTCTGCCCTGCTTGTGCTCTCTCTCCGTCTTACTCTCTCAAATAAATAAATAAATAAATAAATAAATAAATAAAATCTCCAAAAAAAAAAAAAAAAAAAGAGANACAAGCTCCACATCCCTGGAAACATTCCATTAGGGGCTATCAGGTGGTCTCTTGGGGGATTCCTACACTAAGAGAATAATCTAGACAAGCAATAAGGCACTTCCCACTACTCCCAATCTTGAGTGGAGAACACAATGAGAGGCCAGGGCAGAGTCCAGAACAAGAAGTAATAACTGCCTCCTTTGACCCAGCAATCCCACTCCTAGGTATTGACCCAAGAGAAATAAAAACATTATGTCCACAAAAAGACTTGTGCAAGAATATTCATAAGCTTTATTCATCATAGCCTAAAACTGGAAACACTCCAAATGTCTACCAACAGGAGAATGGATAGGCAAATTATATGATGTCCATACAATGGAGTCCTACTCAGTATAAAAAGAAAACAAACTACCAATACAGGTAACCATGTGGATGAACCTGACCTAAAAAAGTTCATACTGATGATTTCATTTCTGATGTTCCACAACAGGCAAAATTAATCTATGGTGAAGGAACACGAGAACTGTGACTGTTTAGGAAGGATCCTAAGGGAACTCAGTAAACATTTTTAAATGTTTGTTCTAGATTTTTTTTTAGAGGTGGGGGAGGGGCGGAGGGAGAGAGAATCTTAAACTTGCTCCACGCTGGGTGGGGCTCGATCTCAGGACCCTTAGATCAGGACCTGAGCCGAAGTCAAGAGCTGGTCACTTGACCAACGGAGCCACCCAGGAGCCCCATGTTTGGGGGACTGTGCTCTATCCTGACAGAGGTTTGGAATTCACAGATGGAAGCATTTATCAAAACACATCAAATGATACATTTAAATTTTGAGCATTTCACTGTTACATAAATTTTACCACCAAACACCAAAAAAAAAAAAAGCATGAACAAATACCAAACTCTAATTAGTACCTACATATGCGGAAATGTTGAAGGGTGAAGCGTACTGACATCTGCAACTTGCTATAAAATGCACCCCCGAAGAAAGGCTGATAAATGGGTGAGAGAGGGTAAGATGCGGAAAGACGTGAGAAAGCAAGCAGAGTGGAATGTTAATGGTGGAACCTAGGTGGCTGGGGAGGAGGGCCTTCCCTGGACAATTCTTTCGAGCTGGTTGCCCGTCTAAAGTGTTTCATAACAAAAAGTGGGGGAGGGGAGCAGGAAGTAACAGCCTGTAGGGATCACGAGGGAAAAAGAGGTGGCTGGGGGGCCAAGGGAAAGAAGAGGAACTCTTTTGGCCAACACCAGGGCCTCTCAAGGGCAGAATTGCAAAAGGCCCGGCTGATCTGGGGACAGGCAATCATAGCCAAGATGGAACACATGTGAGGTTGGTGCTCAGACTTCTGCTGTCGCAAGTCCTTGTTCCCATGAGAACAGTTCCATCACGATCTTACGCTCTGGTCCCAGAAAAGTCCCTGCCCCTCGCTGGCCTTGGTACCTGCCCCTGGACACTAAAGGGACCAGTTTAGAGGACCGTCAATGTGCTCTCCAGCTCCGACAGCCTACTATTCATCGTATCTGCGCAAACCATGTTTCTAGACAGGAGCCAAAGAACACAGAGATGCGGTGCTGGCTTCGCGTGCTCTGACCAGTGTCCTACAGGCCAAAGGTGGGGAGCTGGCTGTCATATCCATGTTCCCAAAGAAAGGGACTGGGTATAACTCGGCACGTGGACTATCTACTTTGTAGGTTGGCCACAGCAAACAGTGAATCAATGAGCAGGAGCACCCCACCCCCCAACACACAGCAGCTTTCTGGGACACAGAATGTTATAGAAAACCTAGAGAATTAAGGAGATACACTTGCTAGAGGAAAAAAAAAGAATTAATACTTGGAAAAATCCAATTTCAAAAATTTTAAGATTTCTACTCTACTATTCTCCCCCTACTCCCAAGGGCATGGATTCACACCTGATAGCACCCAAGACTGACAGGTTTTCTGTGGCACGTTTTCTCTCCTGTGTGCCTCTCTACCCACCCCAAGGACACACACCCTGGAGCTTGCCAAGGGATAGAAGGATATGCCAGAAAGCTGACTGACCTGGTTCTATTCCCAGTTCTACAATTAACTGCTGAGCACCTACGTGCAGACAAGTCACTCCTCCTGTCTTCTCTCTTGTACAATCTAAGATACATCTAGCCTCCCTGAGGTCTAAGGTTTCTGTAACTCTGTATTCTTGGACATAATTCTCTCTTCCTAGGTACATAATACAACCTGAAAATTGGTTTAATTTGTATATATTCCAAAGCCCTTCTGTGCATAAGGTCACCTTTAAATCCATAATCCAGGTGGAGCCGGTGTGCTCATTTTAGGCACGTGGGAATTAGGGTGCAGAGGGTTTGAGATATTTGCCAAGGTTCCCCTGCTGGCTGGGGACACGGGGAGAGCTATGACCCAGGGCCCTCAGTAGGCTATGCCGACTCCCCGAAAAAGCACAGGGGTCCTGGGAGCCCCTCCCAGATTTCAGTACCTATAACCAGCTCCCTCTTTCTCTGCCTTGCCCACTCTAGTTTCCCTGGAAACCAGAGTCTAGTGCTTCTGGCCTCAGATCTTAAAGGGGAGGATACATGTGTTTCTCAATCGAAAGACCGTTACCTCGCAAACCAAAAAACAACTTCTGGCAGGAGTTCCTTCCCGCCTTTCTCCTTGGGATGGGGGTAGGGGAGGAATGGGAGAGCAGACGGCCTAGAGATGGAGACTCCATCGGAAATGGGAGCCAGGAGCCCGGAGGAAGTCTCTGGAGTGCCTGGGGGTGGGGGAAATCCCTCTCCTCCCTCGGAATAACTGTGGTCAATCACCTACGGCACGTCTGGGATCCTCATTATGCAGGACAACAGGACACCCTGTCTAGGTCCAGATGGGCCACAGCTGCAAGCGGGCCCATGACAGGAATGGAGACCCAGCAGGGAAGGCTGGGACCTGTGGGAAAGAGGAAGGCGGGGCGTGCGGTGCCCTCCTCTCCCCGACCTCCGTGCCCACGACGAACCAGGCAACCGCCATGACGTCTGACCAGGTGAAGCCGGGAGACACAAGAAGGGAGAAGAGGGAGAGATCAGAGGAAAGGGGACTCAGACACTGCCCTGCCCTTTAGCCTTGAGGGGACAGCAGGTCAATGGCTTGGTCCCTTGTGGCCAGGACATCTAAAGACTCTTCTGAAGAAGTAAAGCCCCACCCTGGGGTAAGAAAGAATTTCCATAATGACCAATGTGTCTAGTGTGGCCTACATGCATTCCCAGCAGAGGTGATGCATCCCCAGCTGATGGGGGAAGGAGGGAGTCATCCCCCACTCCTCTCCTACTACCCAGTCCTCCACCACCCTTACCCAACACCCACCTCCAGTCAGCTCGGAGGTTCCTGGCAAGGGCTCCCTCCCTGGGGACCGGAGCGAGTCCACGGGGGTCAGAGCTGCTGGTCCCTCCGGAGACACTGGAGCCTGGGAGTCTGCAAACAAACCCCAGTTGGCAGCAGCCGCTAATGCTCCTGCTTCCCAAACCGAAGCCTGGCCCACCCAGACTTCCTGTGCAGGGAAACGGAGGGACAGCATCTGCCTTGTCTCCACTAACAAGAAGGAGTGGTTTGCTCCTCCCCCATCTGAATGACTCTGGGCCTCTGTGGCTGTGACTGAGGGAAGGCAAGACAAGGCCAGAGGAGCTGGGAGGTAAGGGACACCTCTCCCTAGTTCCGAAGGACAGAATAACTCCTCCCCCTTTGGGAGGAGGTCAAAAGAGAAAAAGCAGCATAAACATAAATATATAAATATAAGTATATGTTTATATAAATACAAACATCCATACAAACAGACGGGGAAATCCCGAGCCTGCCTTCACCACAGAGGTCTGCACACAGCGGACGTGCATGGTCTCCAGGAAGAGTGACTGATTCCTACTCCCCTTTTTTCCCAGTTGCCAATTTCCTCAGAAATCCTTTTCCTCCTAGCAAAGCTGTACAGGAAGGGTACTGAGGTCTGCACCAGCCTCGGGAATGCCCCGGACCTTGGTTCCTTCCAGGTGAAGAGCCCAGTAAGGCCTCCCAGACCTGTCCAAAGGAGCCAGCCGTCGGGGAACCGGTCATTCACACCTACCTCCTGTCACCAATGGTCTAAAAGCAATTTCTAGCCGGGACTCCCGACTTTTAAAACACCGCAAACTTTACTAAACCCACATCACAATTCTGAATCTGTCCTTAAATTTAAACCCAAATGGTTTCATCTCCACCCCGCTGGGTACTGGAGAGCCAAGTGCCTTTCCAGCCTGGCCCACCCTCCGGATGCCTCGTGGTTGGTGAAGAGGAGAAAATGTCCTGTCCACCTGCTTCTTCCCAGCTCCCACCTCGAGGTTCAACACACTCGCCCCCAGCGGACAAGGAGAACGCAGACACAAGGAAGCTCAGTCTTGCTCGCCTCCACTTCCAGGATTAGCACGCAGCTGCCTCGGGATCACCAGCCCCTCCCTGCGCTCCGGAGGGACCCGCAGCAGCCTGGGCCTCAAGCAGGGGTGTCTGTTCACTGCTTGTTCACCCCCCATGCTGCAAACTGCCGCTTCCCAGGCACGACAGATGGAGCTGCTATTCAGCTTGTTCAGGCCAGGACAAAAGCCTTCTCCAGAAGCACAAAGCCAGCAGGGAGGCAGACAGAGCCAACTTCAATAGCAGCCACCTGCCCAGGGCCCTTCTCTGCCACACCCCCCGGCACACACACACGCACAACACACATATGCACACACACCTTTTTAAAACCTCTCAAACCAGTGTTGACCTAGAGTCAGGTGGATTTTTCTCGAATTGCCGGGCAGTCCACCTGGAGCAGGGAGACTGTGCTGCCATTTCTCAAACAGTAGCCTGTAAGAACATTAATAAGTAAAAAAGGGATCCTAGAAATGTCAGAAGCACTAGGTTTTACAAAGTCAAATAGATTCTTTCACTACAGAACTTCTCAGAGTCTTTAAAATGTTAATGTACATGAAGAGTGTTTCCCAGATTTATCTCATCACAGAGCATCTCGGGATCGGCATTATGCCACCAACACATTCCAGCACTGTCTGCTTGGAGGGATGGGTGGCTCTTTCCTCCACGTTCATCACCCTGACCCCTGAACGTAGCTCTCCTACCACTTGGAGGATTGTAAGAAAAACTTTGCTTCCATGTTTTCCCTTCAATAAATTTCCAGTGAACAGATGAGTGAACAGATTAATGAGTACACGCACGCTTGTGGAATCTTTACCATTCCGTTCAACTAGTGAAGTCTCTGCAAGGACCCCTAGCGCTTCATCACAGAGACCAAACCTCTGCACACAGCCAAGCCAACACTGGTTGTAATCATCGATGTTATGTCACTGAGGACAAGGGTTCAACCCTAGAGCCACTGGGTTCCACTCCTTTATCAAGTTTCCTCCTAAACTACCCCAACTGTTTTGCATTTGGCTCTATGGGCAACTGGGTCACTTCATGCAACGTACACACCCGTGGTCAGTGAGAGGTCACCACTGTAAGTGTCACACATGCTCTGGGAGAACTCAGCCACCAAACACCACTAATCCCAACAGAGAAACCGAAAGGAATGGCAGGAAAGGGTTCTCACCCAACCCTCTTGCCATCATGAGCCAGACACCAATGGAGAAGTCACAATGAGTGACAGACACTCAGACATGACATAAATCATGTTAACATTTCCCAGAAAGTCCAGTATATTTGTATTCAAGCTACATCCATATACATGTAGACACATATACCTCGGATTGTCAGATCAACAGGTCTCCCCAAACCCACTCCCTGAAAAAGATGCTTGTCAGACAGCCCCTAATTCTGGCCCCGTACCCCGGGTGAGCTCCCTTCAGCAGGCTCTCTGGTTTCCTAAGGTGGGCTCTCGGCTTCACTCACAAGGAAGCAGACTCTGAAGGGGCGTCTCCCAGTGACCTCGGCAGCTCAGCACAGAGGCAGGTGTCCTGGGGACAGGCTGCAGGGTACTCTCGACACCGCCCCATACACACACACACACACACACACACGCGCGCGCGCGCGCACAGGAAGCCTTTGCCTCTTGAGCAGTTGCCCTGGTTCTGAAGCCACGGGCTGTTCCTGGTACGCACGCTTCTCAGAACAGAGGAGCTGGGGATTGCGGTTAGTGTCTGCGCACCAACAAGAGGCTGGGGAATTCCTCACGCCCTGGTTCTGACGAGGAAGGGAGGAGGCCCAAGCTCGGCTCTCCCCTCTCAACCCCAGGAGCGTCAGAAGCAAACATGAGGAGACCCCTCGAGGCAGGACCTAACCGTCTCTATTTATCACTGAAGACAAAGTGTGCTTTATCACCTTAAAGAAGGCCCCCAGTTTATTCCTACCCGGTTTTTCCAAATTCCTCCTCTTGCCCACTGGGCAAAATGAGTCTAATCTATACAGACTGGGAGTGAAAGGGAACACAGAAGGCCTTTCCTAATGAAGCTCCCGCTGCTCCCCAGGCAGACCCAGGCCCCAAAGCAGAGAGCAGAAACAGAAAACCGCCTTTCTAGCCCCCTCCCCAGGCTGCGTCCCCCAGGAAGCCCTCCGGGCTAGAGAGAGCCCTTCGGCCGCACAAATTATTCCATTTATCTTAGCTGAGCAGGCTTCTGTTTGCATGTAGCTGCTTCTGAAACAGACACTTTAATTCTTGATTTTAGAAACTTGATTGTTTAAATATCAGTTTTGCCTCTGAGGCAGCCAAGGCTCCATGCCCTGCTTGTTAATTATCAGCTGCTAAACAGCACTTTTCTCCTGGGAGCTGCCGGGCCCGAGGCCACCGCCGAGAGAGCACGGCGGCGCTACGGCCCTGCAAAGGGGCTGCAGCTCCCCTGTGGCGGACTCATCAGAATCCAAAAGACAGGGCGCCTGGGTGGCTCAGTGGGTTAAAGCCTCTGCTTTCGGCTCAGGTCATGATCTCAGGGTCCTGGGATCGAGGCCCATATCGGGCTCCCTGCTCGGCGGGGAGCCTGCTTCCCCCTCTCTCTCTGCCTGTCTCTCTGCCTCCTTGTGATCTCTCTCCCTCTGTGAAATAAATAAATAAAATCTTTAAAAAAAAAAAAAAAAAGAATCCAAAAGACACACAGACAGGAAAAGCAGCCCACTTCTGTGGGCACACACGGCACCTCGGCTAAGGACCTGGCACTGTGCTTTGCACTGGGGGATTCCGAATAAACGAGACACAGTGCTTGTCCTCAAGGAGCTCAGAGTCGAGTGGCTGTAATTCACATTCATAGCAGACTTACCGCTAGTGCGAACTACCACTGGTACAGGGAAGGGAGTAGTTATTCTACCTGGAATTGGCGGTGGGGAGCAGGTAACATCCAAGCTTCGAAGGAGAGCTAGAACTCGACCAGGATCCAGGATCCGAAAGGATGAACAAAGGGGAGGCCCAACAGAAGGTCTGGGAGCATAAGAATGCACTCCGTGGGAAGCAGTCATCTCTGAAAGGGTGAGTGTATGTGTGTGCCGGGTGGGGGTGGGAAGGAAGGTCAAAGCCAGCTCCTTTGAATACCATGTGAGGAGTCCGCGCATTACACTGGAGGCAAGGGGAGGGTGCCCCTGAAGGTCTCTAAACAGAAGTGAGGTTTGTGGTCTGAGTGACTGGCAACGCTGGCAACGTCTCTCAATGCCTCTGAAGGAAAACAGATCAGTGGCTTCAAAAAGCAAGTGTTAGCCGTGCAGAAAAACAGGGACTCTTTCCTACGGGGCAGTAGGCAGAGAGGCAGAGGGTACACATGGTCCCTACCGGCTCGACAAACCCCACGACTCTCCACTGATGGGGTCTACTGCAACGTGGACCTTTCCTCAATCTCTCAGCAAGGCCTGATGATTAATTGGAAGGATCCTGGCAATGATGTCTCATCTCTGCATCTCCCTCGAGCCCTTGGCAGGTCGAGTGCTCTGAAAATGGGCCATGACGTTGGGTCACAGGCTGTATTCAAATATCTGCAGAGGACTGAGTACAGAAGGTAGAATCGATGCATTCTGTAAGGCTCCAGAAAGTGCAACTAGCACTAAAGAATATTACAAGCTCAGGGAACCAAATTTTGAACACAATACACACAGAACGTTAACAACAGCAGTTTTTTTGTTTTGTTTTGTTTTGTTTTAAATGGTAAGGTTTTCTTGAAAAGCAGTAAGCTCCCCCATCACTGGAGGAAGCAAAGGTTCAATAGATCAGGGGTGGCCAAGCCCAGATAATTATCGGATAGGACACACATTCCTGAATGCCACTCTGTAGAGTCTCAGACTCAATGAGCCACAAAGAGTGGGGCCCAGGAAACTGCACTTCAAATGTGATCCAGCGGTTGATGCTGATAATTGACTTAGTTTGGGAGCCCCTGGGCTCATTGATCATTTGCTGGGATGTAGTCCTAAACAAGACAAACTAAATACTATTTAAGATCCCTTTTTAAATGATTACCTTCTCTTTACCCTCTTCCCTGGGCCTTAAAACCTCTCCTTGTGCATTTCCACAAATCCCTTTCCAGCTCAGATAATTCTTTACCAGGGCGTAGAATGATTACCTCAGAGTCCGGCACTGTCTAAGAGGTTTGTGATGATAGAATGTTCTCAACCTGTGCTACCCAGTACAGTGGCCACTACCTATATGAGACTACTGAGCACCTGAAACGTGGCTAGTGCTACAGAAGAACTACTTTTTAATTTTATTTATTTAATTTAAATAGCCACATGTGGCTAGGGGCTCTGCTATTGGCCAGCTCAGTGTCCTGCGAAAAGAGGGCTTATGTATTCACTATGGTAACCAGGTAAACAGGTAAACTCCCTCCACTACCACCTCTCAGGGCTCATTTGCAGCCTGAAGCACACTACCTGATGACAGGGAGATCAAATTCAAAGAAAACAGCAGGAAAGGAGGAGCTCTATGTCAGCTGTACAGAAGACAACCGGTAGAGAGAACAAAGAGCCCAAACTAAAAGTCTCGCCCCTAAGGACTTTGCCCTCATGTGCCCCAGAAAGCAAGTCACACCACGAGAAGTCCCAGCAGCCAGCATCCACCCCAGGCAGGGGGGCATTTCCCAGCTTCCTCAGAGCAAGCAGACCTCATTCTCAGGGATGACCTACAACATCCCCCGGTTGACTAAAGCTGGAGTCCCAAAGATTTATAGGGAACTTTTGGGCTGTTTTGGGGTACAGAAATCCAAGAAAGAGAAAATGAATCACACAGAAAGAAAGAAACACAACCCCAAACCCACTACTTCTCCAGACCTCACAATTTTTCATCAGGAAAACACATCATCTGCACACTTTCAAACATAACTGGATTCCTGCCCAGGCACAGTACAAAGGCCAAATTCAAACCTGACCAAGAACTCCAGATTAACATGTGCGGCCTTCCAGCCTTGATTCCTGCCTCCCACATTTCAGGCCCAGCATCTGCCTAGACACATGCTCTGAATCTACCGTGAAATGTGGTTACCTGAGCCGAGAAGTATTGCCTCAACCTTCTGGAACACCAAATGAACCCAGGCCAGTGGGGCAGCAGGAAAGGCCAGGTGGGCATCAGGAACCCCCTGGCCTATTTAACAGCTCTCGCTGTCTCGGGGAGACCACCGAGCACCCCTCCAAGTAACCAGCCTGATGCGGAGCCACAGCCCCTCAGAGGAGAGGACACTGCAGGGGAGTAAGAGGGGAGAAGGGATGAAGAAAAGATCGGCTATGAAAAGCATCGGGGTGGGGGGGGAGGCGATGACCTTCATCAAAGACTAGATGCTGTTTCTGAAGTTTACTGGAAGATGGTATTCCCCTTCTTTAAAAAGAAAAAAAAAAAAGGAAAAGAAAGAAAAGGAAAGAAAAGAAGATCATGTTGCAACTTCCTTCATCACAGCACCCGCTCAGGAAAAAAAAAAACCCAGGCCTTGCTTCACTTTCCCAGCTGCGCTAACGGTCAGCTCCATCCTGAGCCCTGACTGCTGAGGCCCTGGGAGGCGGGATTCAAGGACGGCCAGAGCCTGGGGACAGACAGCCACCCCACCACCCTGCGAGCCGCCTGCCCAAGCCTCCACCGGAGGGGCTGAACGCAGGATGGATGAGATTCTTCAGAGCAAGAGAGAAGTCCTGTGAGGGCCCAAAGGCCAACAAAAGTAGGCTCTGCCACAGGGTCAGTGCGGCTGTCTCTCTTTATTACCCCTTTCCTCCCTGGCTCTGTTGGATGCTTGGCCAACACCCAATCCCAAGCATTTCCTATTACCAGAAATATCTCTGGGAGGAGGTCCTCTCTTTCCCCGAAGCCAGACAGAAGATGGGAGTACCCAGTGCAGTTCCTCACGGAACTCCTGAGCATCCCCTCTCCCCCACCGGCCAAACTCGAACCTGCAACCTCGCCTGGGTGCATCCCATGTGTGATTCCATGATGTGTCCTCCGCCTGTGCCAGGCAAAAGTGACCCGTCCCCTAACCCCTTCCACCCTGAGGAGCCCATCCCGTGTCTCCATGTCCTCTGGGGCCACCCAACTGCCCTGAGCCCACCACTTATGCACTAGCACCTCCCTGAACCTCTTTCTTTATGTGGAAACCCCAACATCAGACCATCTGGCCTGCTTGTGTCCGAAATTGTCAAATGGGAATATGTGTGAAAGGGTACAATCCAGATTGTGAGGGGAGGTCTTTTTCATTCCTTTTACACACACACACACACACACACACACACACACACACACACACACACACACACACATGTTCCCTCCCTTCTGAACCGTAAGTTCCCAAAGGCAGGGCCCATTCCTTATTGTTGTAGCAATTTGCCCAAAATAAGTATCCCATAAATATTTGATGATTCGACATAAATTGCTAGAGCAACTCAGTACTAAATTATAATGGATTCATGGAGGAGCTACTGGAGAGGCAGTATCACAAGCTGAAAGGAGCCCAGGTTTTAGAGTAAGACACTCCCATCATTAGCAGCCCCAGGGCTTGGCGCCTACGATTCCTCTTGCCCACTGCCCCTCCCCCTCCCAGCATTTCCAAGGTGCACTCAAACACCACCTTCCCAGTAAAGCCTTCCCTGAGCCACGCGCACACTGCCAGCATTCCAGGGCCTCCTGCCCTCCTTTCTTTCTGCCGCTGTATCTATCACCATCTGATAGGCTGTATCATTTCATTGACTGCGTTTTGTCAGTCTCCCCTTACTAGAATGCAAGCTCCATGCAGACAAGATTTTTTTTGGTTTCTTTGGTACACTTACTGTATCCCTGGGGCCTATAATAATTTATAGCACTTAGTAGGTACTCAATAAATCATTGTTAATGAATGCCTTGTTCTGAACATGTCTGACCACATTTCCCCTTCTGTAAAATGTAAGTATTCTGTAAATATTTTTACTTTGCAGTATTATTTTAGGGCTTAGCAAGAAGGTTAGTAAAAACCCAACACAATGCCTGACTCAAAGTATCTGCTCAATAAAGACTTGTTATTAATCTGCTCAATAAAGACTTCACAGTGGCGCTAAACCTTCCATAGTGATCTGAATGAGGCAGAAGACCGAAGACTGTTATATGTATCAAAGTCGATCTGCTGTTCTGATCTATCCTTAGGGAGGCTGCAAAAGTCATCCTCAGCACTGCTAATTAATTTCCTTGAGTGGTAAGTTGCTTCGGATCTCAGAGGGATAGAAGGCACCCTAAGGCAAATCCTGCTTAGAAAGGCAGGAGTCTAGTCTAAGCTGCTAGAAAGAATCAGCCCTCATTGTTCCAAATTCCTCTCATCTCATATAGCAGAGGTATTAAAGGGTTCTAAACCCAAGGAGATGACCCTGACTAGTCCCCATTCGAGGCTAATCCTGCCATCTGGGCCTCCTGATGGTCCGTCAGCAGGGAAGACAGGAGGCAGGCATGGAAGAGAATACATGTTTATAAACACTGGTTAAATGGCTGAATGATTAAAAAATACACCAGCCTACACAAAGTGAGGGCAGAGAGGAATGGTCAGTCCCTGCTGCCTGGAACTGGGCTCCCCACCTTCTTCCCAGTGTAGGGCCATTTTCCCAGCAGTGGGGTAACAGAAAGCCCTTCGTGAAGTGCAGGAGTCCTCTGAGATCAAGTCTGAGATCAAGCCAGAGCCCTGTGATTCACAAAGGAGGAAACTGAGTGAGGCCCAGACAGGTTCTCAAACCTGCTGGGGACCACACAAGCCAGGTCTCTTGGATACTGGTCCCCGTCTGTGTCCCCTACAAATCTGTGGCAGTGAGTTAAGTAGCTCCACGAGATTCAAACCTCTGACCTCAGACCTGGCAACTGGGTACTCAACACTGGTCTTCTTGCAACACACAGGAGCAAGGCCAGCCGTCACATCACCTTGGATTGCATCTGTGTGTCTCGGCTTTGTCTGGACCTAACTAGAAGATGCCAAGAGCTGGAGGGGAGCTGGCCAGTTCCACATCTGTGCCTCCCTCAGTTAAAATTCTCTGAGAGGCAGAAGGGTCATGTCTGTAGTGGAACAGGAAAAGGAGGGGCTCTGGAACAGGGAGGAGAAAGAGAAGAGGCATCAATGGGAAACTGTGGTCAGGGCCCTTACAAGAACGCGAAATCCGTTAGCAGAAACAGAAGGCGCCAGCTTGAGTCAGCAGATCCAAATGTGTGGAGGGAAGAAATGCCCAAAAGACTGTTCTGCTACGAATGGCTTTTTAGCAGACAGGAGGAAAAATAGGGACAGACACTTGGGGGGCCTTTACTGTCCCCCGGCTCAGTCTCAGAGAGCCTAGCCCAGTGTTGTGCCATGCCCGGCGCCGTCTCCCCTCTCCCCCTCCACCCGAGGAGCACCACCGGAACCCTACGTTTATGCAGGTGGCACCCACTATTATTCAATTATCACACCTTTATAAGGCAGCTAGGTACAATGCACGATGCCAAAATACTCCACGATTTTTTTTTTAAATGAGGGCATACAGTCACAAGGAAATGAGAGAATATAAAAGATAATGAAGACGTGAATCTTCGGGAACTTACAATTCAGCATTAGAGGAGTCCCTTGAACCTGGAGAAACAGACTGAAACAGAGGGAAGGGAAGAGTGTCTTGGCAAGTCTGACAGGGCAGGGTGGGGGAGAGCCACCTCCAGTGTGAAAGCTTTCCCGAAAGTGGCAGCATTTGTACAGGGTGGAGTAGGTAGATACAGACAGGGGTGGGGCGGGGAGGCAAGGAAGACACAGATGGACAGACGGCACACAAACCGTGCATGGGCAAAGGTGACGGGGTGGAGGGGCGGGGGAAGGCAGGGTCCTATTCAGGAAACAGCAAATGTAAGCCACTTAAGCTGAAACATAGCAGGTATTCAGAACAAAACAAAAATAAAACCAAAACCCAGATTCGGGTCAGATGAGGGAAAGATCCGGAAGTGCCCTGTATTCTACAGGCAAAGTGAACCCACTGAAGGGTTTAAGCTGGGAAGCTACATAATCAGAGCTGGGCTTCAGACAAAGTAATCCCCCATGCGCTCCAAGGCACTGAGGGGGCAAGACTGTCATTCCCCAGCTGAGGTCCTCGGAGGCAGCTGTCTGTTTCTCCTGGCCCCTACCCCACCCCCCTCCTCTCCACACCTTCTTTCTCAAACTCTAGCTTGTGATCCTTTTATTGATTTATTTTTTAAGATTTTATTTATTTATTTGACAGAGAGAGAGATCACAAGTAGGCAGAGAGGCAGGCAGAGAGAGAGAGGAGGAGGCAGGCTCCCTGCTGAGCATGGAGCCCGATGTGGGCTTCGATCCCAGGATCCTGAGATCATGACCTGAGCAGAAGACAGTGGCTTTAACCGCTGAGCCACCCAGGCGCCCACTTAGGATCCTTTTAAAAATCTAAGGCAAGGTAACCAAAACGAGTCCATGAAACCAGAAGGGCCCAGACACAGGCGAAGGGGTGCTCCTACCCCCTGCCTCCTCACTAGGAGCCCAGGTGACTAGCACCCTGCCAGGGGACAGGGACATGAAGGTATGAAGTCCCGGAGAATCCCACGCAGGCTCCGGTGGAAAGGCCGTGACACTTGGGAGCCTGGCAGTCAGAGGGAGTAACAAGACTTCAGCGTTTCTATAAACATAAGCATTTACAAAGCAGGCTACCCTACACGCTCATTCTGCCCCCGTTTCCTTCTACCTTGCAGAGACCTGGGTGCCTGCGAGGACAGAAGCATGGCGAAGGGCACAAGATGACCCCTGCTACCGTCGCCAGCACCGGAGAGAGAGCCGACAGGGTGCTCCAAGTTCCAAGGCCCCCGTGGCCTCTCCACCAGTCCACCTGCATTCCTAGGATGCTCTACGTTCCACACGGGTGGCCTCCAAGGCCCAGGCCTCCCTCCCTACTTCCCTGCCCCCCACGGTGCTCTGAGCTCTACAGAAGTCAGGCCTGTCAAGCAATCTGCAGATCCTCCACTTAGAGACGCCGCCCTTGCCCAGCTCCGTGGAAGCCTGGCCTGGAGAGTCCACGAGGCTTCCTCTAAGAATTACAGAAGCCAGAGACGGGGGCCCGGGACAGAGAAGAGGGAAGGGACGGTTACTCCAAGGACAGGGGCTCCTTCTGTCAGAGTTAAAAATAAACTCTAAGCAATTTACACCCAACTCCTCCCTCCAGAAGCCAGTGGGCCTTGGCAGATAAATCTCTCCCTGCAGAGAAAATGAGGCCCCAGAGGGCCAGATAGGAGAAAGCGGTCTGGGGAGACACGGTCCGGTACGTAACCCTAGCTAAAGCCAAAGGGCCCCCCCCCTCCAAGACCTACCTGGGCTCCTATTACTCTCCCTCACACACCTCTTCTCCCAAACATCCCCAAGCTCAGAAAAAAGACGCAGAACCCTTGTTTGCATGGTTCGTACCACACCTGTCCAAGGATTAGTTGAATCAGAAACAAGAGAACGCCAAAGTCAAGCTAAAAGAAACGCTCTGCCCGGTATCTGTCAGTTATGCAGGTACCCCAGCTACCTGAGCCCCTTTCCCTCACCCGCCCAGGATCCCTAGGCAGTACGGGAAGAGGCCACCTCAACGGGCTTCCGTGGGCCCAGATCAGCGGTAACCCTGCCCCCATCGTCAGGAGACAGAGAGACCCCTGCTCTCTGGGACCTACTGCAGGTGGCCACGCTGGAAGGCCAGAGGGGCCCTGGCCTGACTCGGGAAGGAGGCCCCGAGAGCCAGGGCCCAGTTAGCCTTGGAAGCCAGTCGGATGAGGTCACACCCCTGAGCGTGGTAACCTGAAGCCCCACACTGCAGAGGTGGAGAATTTAGCTCGGCAGCAGGGCAGGAGGCCCAGGGCTGGGAGCCCGCTCAGTCACAGGGCAGTCGGGGTGAGGGCCGCGGACAGCCCCACGCGGGGCTCTGCTACCCATCCCCGCACACCTCCTGGCAGGGAGGCCGGCCTGCCACGGCAGCTTGGAGGAAGCCAGAGCAGGAGGAAGCCCGGGGAAAGTCTCATGAACTCTGATGAACTGAGGCGCCCTCCCCCTAAGCCTTCCCCTGATAGAGAAGCAAGGCAGCTCCCCGGAGCCTTGGCACGCACTGCCCTCTTCTCGCACAGCCGGGGCTTGGCAGGGGGTGGGGAGCAACCTGCCTTCCTGAGTGCCAGGAGTGGGACAGGCTGCCTGGAGCAGCACCGGCCATGGCTCTCTCCGGGCCACAGAAGAAGGGGGCAAACCTTCCCGGCCGGCGAGGGGAGACTGCAGCAGTGGCAGGTTTATTTTTAGCCATTGGGACAGAGGGGCTGAGTAACAGTTCTAGGTCCTGGGCGGGAGGCCAGGTTGCAAATGTCCCGTGTGCGGGCTGGGAGCCGAGTGACACCACCGATCATCGCAATGGCTACGAAGTGACTGACGCCATCAAGTGCCGCAGACGGGTCCGGGGCAAGGCGCCCAGAGGGGCGTGAAGGTGGAGGAGGCAGCAGGGGCTTCTCAGCTGCTCTCCCCCTCTGCTCTAGGTTCAAGAGACTCAGTGGAGAAGAGTGAAGCAGAGAGAAGGCGTCAACAGCACAGCCCCGTGTCCCCCCTCATCTTCTCGGAGACAGAAAAGGCTTCGAATAGTGGCCACACAGTTTCCATCTTTAGCCACCACTCCTCACCTTCCAGATGAGCGCTACATGGACACAGGCCACCGGAGACGCCTGGGACGTCCCTCAAGAGTAAGATGCCCTTTCATATGACCCTTCTGAGCAGCTCAGGTTCCTAGCAGAATAAACACAGAGCTTGGCTGGTCTTGGAGGGGAACAAGAGTTACAGAGAGGGTTTGACCTTGGGTCTGCGTCCCAGGCCCTCCCCCCGGCTAGCACAAAGAGGTGTTTACTGGATCAGAGAATAAAGACCCCAACACTGCACCGCCAGAGGCTGTGTCCAACCTCATCCCCCTTCCTACTCTGTGTCGTCTTCCTCCAGCCACATATGGTGGCCGGGCCACAGGACCCCACGGTCCAAAGCTTCAGGGATAAAACTACACTGCTTTAGCATTAAGTGAGCAGGAAGAAGAAGAAAGAGAACAGACAGCATCAGGCATCCCTCTCTCCTCTTGCTTCTTTGGACTTCTGATATCCAGTTTTACACAGACTTGGGGGGTGGGGAGGCAAATGGTACTTGGATGTAAATCCTAATTTTCTCATCAGCTTTGGGAACAGTCCCCACCTGTCACCTCTGAACAGCTCCCAGCCCACACCGTATCTCTGGGTGAATTAGAAGACCCCCCATTTGGATGAGCCCAGCCACAAGCCAACACAAACCCTGCCTAGTGGACCATAGGTTAGCCTGCAGCCCTTACCCCCTCTGGGTGCCCCTGTGTCTACACAGCCAATCACAGCAGCCATGTTTGACCCCACACCTCGAATGGGAAAGAAGTTTCAGGAGGACATAAAGAATTCCTCATCTCCACCTTGAGACACCAGTATATGAAGACTCTTCTAACTTCAGGGTAAGACTAGATCCCCACGCCACCCCCGCCCCTGAGTTACACTGCCCATCCTCTCTGCTGAGGCACTAGCCGGAACACTTTCCGAGTCTTCACACAAGAGAAGGAGCAACTGGTCAGTGATGGTTATTAATTAAGTGGACGCAGCTACCCTAGAGCCTAGCATCAAGCCTATCAAAAGGACATCCACGCTGGCCCAGGCACTGCTGATGGGTCAGACACGCAGGTCAGCAAGCCGTCCTGCCAGCTCTTGGCCTCTTGTCCCCAACACAGCCTTCCACCACCTCCCAATGCCAGTGCTCAGGAGCAATTGGTAGCCTGACCTCTGACATGTGCACCAAAGCCTGGAAAATTTAACTGACATACTCAAGGTCACATGGCCAGTTAGCAGGACACATAGACTGGACCCCTTTTTTGCTTTCTTCTTTAGCACTTAACCAATAATAAGAAGCTCATCTCTAAAAATTTGTATCCATATATATCTTAAAATGCAAAATATCAGTATCCCTCTAATGATGCAAAAAGGTACAAAATCTGGGTTACGCACTTGGTGTACATCAAGCTGCCCAGTGGTGTGGCCCCTTCTCCTTGCCAATGTCCCCATTTAGGAGGTGACCTATGTAGAAAAAGCCTAGTGACCAGTTAGTTGAGCTCAGTTTTGCACTGCAAGGGCCATAATCCCTCTAGCAACCAAAAAAACCAACGGAACCCAGACTAAGAGGAGGTCCCAGGGAATTGCATCCCTGATGAAGACACAGGGTAAGACCTTGGACATAGCGCTGACCCTTTCCTGACTGGCCTAGCCTCCTGCTTCGGTGAGATGGAAGGAGTCGAAGATAACCAGGGAGTGTCATCAGCTCTAAGGTGCAAGGAGAAAGGGTCTCTTCACCACCCAGGCTTACATCAGCACCAAGAGCAGCTGCAGCCCCTTCAAATACAAAGAACAACTCTGCCTCCCACATCCCTCTCTCCTAGAACACTGAAGCATCTGGAAGGGTGCAGTCCAGGGAAGAGAGGGAAAAAGAGACCCCACATGGCCCTGGGAAGGACATGAATGAGGACCTCCAACCACCAGAGAGACAGCCCTGAATCACAGCATGGGAGGGCCTCTTGGGAATCAAGGAAGGACTCCAGTGCAGACGCCAGTGCCCTGTCCTTCCCCACTGTAGCTGACATTCCTCCTGGCACGGCCTCCATACATCCCTGGGATTGGCGGGTGACAGGAGCTTTGGCCCCTCCTCCAACCCCAGGATCTGGCCAGGGATTAAGTCTGCAGTCCCAAAGCTTCGCTCCTCCAAGCCTCTCCCTGAATCCCTACACCTGCTTCTTAAGGAGACTTGACAACTGATGATGGGTCAACCCCTCTGGTCCCAAGCAGTCAAACATCTTTTTTTTTTTTTTAAGATTTTATTTCTTTGACAGAGACAGACACAGCGAGAGAGGGACACACAAGCAGGGGGAGTCGGAGAGGAAGAAGCAGGCTTCCCGCCAAGCAGGGAGCCTGATTCGGGGCTTGATCCCAGGACCCTGGGATCATGCCTTGAGAACAAGGCAGACACTTAACTGAGCCACCCAGGCGCCCCAGTCAAACCATCTTAATCATGGGCACCAATACCTTCCTCCTCCAGAAAAGGAGCCTCTATATTTCCCAGGCACCCACCAGTATCTGGTCCTGAGGCCTGGGGCTGCTTTTCTGCTCCCTTCTCAGCTGGAAGATTATTAGCTGGAGATCTTAGCTGGAGATTATTTTCACACTCCAACAAAGCCCAGAATTCACAAGTGAAAAAGGACCGTGAGCTTTGATCCTGCTTCAGTGGACGCCAAGAGTCCGACTACAGTAAATAGGGGCCAAGGATCCATGAGAGGGAGGGGGTCTCTGAGACCAGAAACTAGGCCTCCCCAGTCTGAACCTCAATGATTTGTTACCCTTCTTTACAACAGCCTGTTAGCTACTTCATGCCCCTCAAATACTGTAACAACTACTTTTAATATAAAGCTCGGTTAAGTTCAATTTCTGGGCCACCAACCTTACTCGCTCCCTGCCCACCTGATCTCTGGTTCTCCCCTCAGGACCAGTGTCACCAGCCCCTCCTACAGATCTGTTCATACTTCTGAGGCCCAGCAATGAGCTGTCCATGGCTCCTAGGGTCCTCAGAGATTTCCCTTCCAAAACTCTTCCATCCCAACCACACGATTTCACCTTTAGACCAACACAGTCCAGGAGAACTTTCTAGCAGGAGGAATATATTCTTCCATGCTATTCAGTTCAGCAGCCGGTAGCCGTGTAGCTACTGGATACTCGGAAGATGTCTAGCTGATTTTTAATTTCATTTAGATTAAATAACTTTAGTTTAAATAGCCATGCATGGGTATTGGCTGCCATATTGGACAACGCAGACTGCATCTGTTAATGCCTTCTCCAAACTGGTTTCTTGACCCCCTAAATTTTAAGGCACTTTATATGTCTGTATCCAACCACAGAGTAGGATGCTCAGTGAGCTGATAACAACCTATAACCACAGGAGATAGAAAAGAGGCTGATTTGGGGCACATGGGTGGCTTAGTTGGTTAAGTGTTTGACTTGATTTCAGCTCAGGTCACAATCTCAAGGCCCTGAGATCGAGCCCTGTCTCAGGCTCTGTGCTGGTCCCTGAGCTTGTTTGAGAGTCTCTCTCTCTCTCCCTCTCCCTCTGCCATTCCCCCACCTCGTGCTCTCTTTTTCTTTAAAAGAAGAGGCCAATTTAGTCAATGAAACTTTCCTCACCATGTGATTCCATCCAGCAAACCCCATTTGGGGACACCACCCCCCACGCAGCCGTGCTACCAAGCTTGCTCCCCAGGAGGTACTCAGCACGAGGTGTGCGGGATTGGACGCTGCCTGTCCTTTGGGGCTGTGGGAGCTCTGTGTCTCCCTCTGTGTCCGGAACAAGCACGGGAGGTTCCAATTATCTCCCCTTCAGAACACCAAAGGAAGCCCCACCACAGTGACCCAAAGTGACCCAGGGAGGGAGAACCACTGGAGAAAGGAAAGGAGAAGACATCACAGGACCTTGTTTTCTCTAATCCACGCAATGGAAAGATAAACAGAGATAAGGTATGACAACATTCTATATTTTGTAAAGCAATAGTATGCTTCAACTAATCAGAGTCACACGGCAGAGAGGGACAACAGTACCAGCTTTAATTAAATTTGTGCAGCTAATACCCAAGAGTCACCATGACACACTGAAGCAGGAAGCAGCTGAGGAGCCCCACGAGGAATACAACCAATTATTACCCAAGTGGGTTGAGACTAGGTGTCCTTACCAAAGAAATAGTTAATAGAATTCCTACGTTCTTCTACAAAAAACAGTAAGATTTCTTTCAAACACTCCCTAAAAGGGGTGGAGGTGGTATAAAATTAAAAAAAAAAAAAAGCTGGTTACCTGATTTAAAACTCATGAAGCTGCTGAGTTGGTACATAAGCTGCCCCTCCAACTTTGGGGGTTATTGCTGGGGAGACAATAAATACCCACCCGGCACCCCCTCGCCAACAATCAAGGGGGTAAGAGAGCAGCTCCTCAGCCTTGAAGAGCTCTGGAGCAGCAACCAAGCCCAGATCTGAGCCTGCTGACGTCACCGCAGTTATGAAGTGCGAAGAGGCCTGAGACAGGGAGTCGGGCGTCCCGGGTTCTAATCCCGCCTTGGCCAAGTGCATAGATCTATTACCTCAAGTGAGTTTTTGCTCTGGGTCTTGGTTTTTTCATCTGCAAGACAAGGAGCTTAAATGAGATGACCTCTGAAGTCCCTTCCGACTCTGACCAAGCACGAGTATGACTCAGAAGGTAGCAAGAGCAGCCAGATGAGATGGTGAGGTGAGGTGACGGCACCCACTAAAAGCCCTGAAATGTTAGCTCTCTGAGGTGGAGGTAGAAAAGCAGCAGCACGAGCTGGGACATTTTTTTTTTTTTTTAACACACTGATTTCACTTAAGAGGGCTAAGAGGTCACCAGACCACAGAAGGAGCTTGGTAGCCACCGCCTCCCATCCACTCTCAGAGCCGTGAAGCAGCAGAGGTCAGAACCCCATCAGAGGCCGTGCCCAAGCCCTATAGCTCCTGCCCCAAATCCCCGGGAACAGCCTAACACATAATGTAGAGTAGAGGTCTGACCTCTTTTCCTCAGGCACCTTCCCAGTGGGGCAATCCGTCCTAGCCCACAACATCCACCCCCCTTGTTTTATAATCAAAACACTCCTGGTTTTGAAAATCACTTCACTGCTCAGCACCTAAGGTAAAGTTCATCAAGATTCAAGATCTAGGGCGCCTGGGTGGCTCAGTGGGTTAAAGCCTCTGCTTTCGGCTCAGGTCATGATCTCAGAGTCCTGGGATCGAGGCCTGCATCGGGCTCTCTGCTCAGCAGGGAGCCTGCTTCCTCCTCTCCCTGCCTCTCTGCCTGCCTCTCTGCCTACTTGTAATCTCTCTCTGTGTCAAATAAATAAATAAAATCTTTAAAAAAAAAAAAAAAGATTCAAGATCTAGAAATCTCTTTGGTGTATGTCTCAAACAGGATTCTTTGGACCAGCTTCCCCCGGCAAGCTGTAATTATGTCTTAGCCAATATTTGGATATGGAAGTGCTGTCGACACTGCTGTCGGTCTCTGAATGCCTCATACCTTCTTTCTTCCTCTATTATTAAGTTTTTACACAAAGATGTGTGGGAATCTACAATTTAACAGTTGACTCAACTTATAAGATCTGGGAGCAGACTGCCTGTCAAAACAGACTGACTTCAATCTTCACCCACTTCTAACCTGAGAAAGATGAATTATGAGTGTTACTTAAAATGCTGCCAGATTTTTCCTTTCAAAACTATTTACAGGAGGGGAATATCCAAATCCCTGTCCTAGTCATGACAAGAAGAGAAATCTGAATTACAACAGAAATCTGAATTGCCACCCTAAAACATTTTAGCGTGTGGTTTTCTGTGTCATTAAACAGAATTAAAAGAAGTTGAGAGCTTTTGTTCTGAAGTTTTTACATAATATTTATTTCAGCTATCCAAGGGAATGAACAGTCATCGTCGCCAAACTGCTGATGGGTGAAGGCAGATGGCCTCTCAGAGGGACAGAAAACTCTCCCAGGAAGAACGGCTGTCACTTCCTCACCGGTACAGGCTAACTGTGTGGTCAAACAGTCTTCACTCAACTCCACTCCCCAAGGTCAGAGCCACAGTGAAACCACCACTCCTCCTCCCTGTCCCCACTTACGAGGATGGAAAAAGTGGTCTAAGGCACAACCACCAAAAAGCCCGCAGCAACAGCTTAGAGTAAAAACCGAACAATCTGACGGTGTTGGGGCTGAAAGCTCTCCCCCAAAGGAAGATGCAAGCAGCAAGGAAATAATTTTCGAGGCCCTGAAATCTGGAAATTGGATCTCCTTTGCCCTCTGCGACGACAAAGTGCCAGAGTTTTATTACATCTAATTATATATTCCAACAGTTCCACCCATCACACCTATCTGAGTTTTGTATTAATAGTTGGGGGGGGCAGCGAGGGGGAAGAGAAAAATATAACACAGGAAGTATTTTTGTCTTCCAATCATTAAGACGCCCCGGGGGAAACAGGCCTGATGTGTCACCTTTAAGAGATGTGGTTTGATCTGAAACCTGTCTGAGGGGAAAACCTTTTCAGTGACCCTGAACACTGGCTCACACAGCACTGGGGACCCACCCATCTCATCAGATCTCCAAGTCCATTCTGTTCAACTTCTGAAATAGGTATTCTCGCTTAAATCCCCATCCCCACCCCACCCCCAACCACCACACCCCCTTTAAAAAAAAAAAAAAGAAAGAAAAAAGAGGTTGGGTTTCCTCAGCTCAAGGATAACGCTCCCTCCTACTGTCCACCAATCGCCTATGTCCAGGGCTCAAGCGGCCATCCCCCATTTGCGGAATCAGCACCCGGCCAAGCCGCGGTTTAGAGGCCAGGTTCACAATGATGCATGGAGCTATGGAAACAGCAGACATCGTGCCGGAGCCTGCTGGCCTCCCATCTGGAGCCTCGCAGGCACTGAAGGTAGGAGGGGGGCCTGCTCTCGGATCAAAACAGTCCCTCCCCCGCGCCCGGGGGGCGGTGTCCCCGCGGAATCTCCAGCCTGGCACCTCCCGGGCCGGCGCGCCCCAAGGCGGCACGGCCGCGCTCGGGAGGCCCAGGGAAGTGAAATCACACATTCCGGCTCCCAAATAAGGAGCGAGGCTAAATAAACCTCTGCGATCCGACTTCTCCAAACTAACCGACCAACCAGCTCAATGAGTAATGGGCCTTTTGTGCCCGCAGAAAGAAAGAAAGGAGGGAGGAGAGGATGGGGAACCGCAACCCCCGAAAATCACTTCCTTGAGCCGGGATGAAATTAGCAGAAGTGGTCCCGAAGCCAACCGTTGCGCCTCGGCTGAATCCCGCTCAAACCCCAAAATGGCAGAGTCCTCACGAGCCCTCTCGGGTCCCGCCGCTCACACCCGGAGGTGACCGGAAACTCGGTCTGGCGGCGTGGTCCGCGCGGACCTGACCTTCCCCGCGGCCCGCCCGCCCCTGGCCGCGCACTTGGCTCCCCTCGGGCGCCCGGGACCGACAGCCCAGCCGCGGCCACTCCTCGGCGGCGGGCTCGGGCTGACGCCGGGTCCGGGAAGGGTCGGCGCGATCGCGCCCGGCGACTGTGCGCTTCGGCCGCTCCGGAGCGCGGGGCGGCGG
>LNAC01000043.1:9038265-9052689 GCA_002007465.1 Ailurus styani | reverse complement strand
AATGTAGCCAGCCCCGGGGCCGGCGGCCGCGTCACAGCCTCGTCTGCGTCCGGGGCCGGTCCTTAAAGGGGAGGGTCGGAGGGGCTGGGCTTGGGGAGGCGGGGCGGGGCCGGGAGGTGTGGGCGTGGGGGAGGGGCCGGCCTTAAAGGGGAGGACGCGAGGCATGCGGAGTGTGGAGGGCTGAGGCTGGGGACTGGGGGGCTGAAGGACAGGGAATGCGGGCCGAGAAACCCTCGTTCGGAACCGATCAGGGCCACGCAAAGGGAAGACGGAGGCGTATGAAAGTAGCCGTATAATTCAGATCGAAGAGCCACTTACTTCCAGTTGTCTGTCTCTTTTAGACTGCAGCAGCCAATTGGGAGAAAGGGTGTATTTTGAAGGCGAGAGGTGGCTGACTAGTAAGTATTAGCTACGGGAGACCTCGGGGTGAGCAGGAATTACAGAGAATTACCGAGGTCCTCCGTCCTCGAAATAGGTGTGAGGCAAATATTAAATATTTTCTAGACCATCTTCCTCTGAGTTTTGCACTTCTTTTCTCATACATTTGTTTTTCAATTAAAGATTTATCACTGTGTAACTATGAAGAATGTAGCAATTATAACTTTGAACTTTTTTCATATAAATGAGCTAGAAAATAAAAAGGAAACTGGGTGGGAAAGGCTAGAATGACCTTCAGACTTCCCGTGTGATCCTGAGCTCGCCGTTGCTCCTCTCCCTCAGTGGGAAGAATAGGAATACCTTTCCACAGGGCTGCGGAGAGAATTCGATAAGACAATGTAACAAAAAGGAAGGTCTGGGAGCTGCTAGGTTCTGATCTCCAGCGTGGAGGAGTTAGTCCCTGAACTTGCACCATTAGGAGAAGTGGGTATTTTTAAGAAGTCAAGTTCTAGTCCAGATTAGCCCTATACCTCTGAGGAACCTCTGAGGAATCCCATACCAAGGATCTCACTGGGCCCACAGTAGGCCAGGGCAGGGGAGGTGATTGGGGAGGCTCTAAATATAAGCCCCTACTGGGGCCTCTAGACACATTCTGATGGGTGTGTGCGGTGGGCGGGGGGTGATCATCAAGTACAAGCCTGCTGACCTCTTCCCTGCTCTGACTGGTAGAAAAGTTGAGAAATAAGATAAAGGAACCAGACAGGTGAAGACAAAACCTCAGCTTGATTACTGATAATGCAAAATTAAAAATGGGGCTTGAGCTATGGCCACATATGGCCCCTAACGTGTCACCCCAACACTCCAGACGGATGGAGAGGTGGAGCAAAAGGCAGGAGTTACCCTTCCGGAACAGTTCTTTCCAGGATGGGCAGCAGGCTTCATTCCATGGGGCTGGGAAAGAAGCAAAGATACTGGCTCTTTCAAAGCAGAGTTAATTTAGGGGACAACTTAACTGTGTACAAGGTCCCCTGTTCAGCCTCGCAGGGGTAAACGGTGTTCATCGGTAGGGAAGAAAACAGGCAGGTACAATAAAACAGCGTGGCGAAAGTGGCATAGACACAGGTCTGGGAGCTGGATTCACCTCCCAGCTGCAGTAGCAGAGGGTGGATGTGGTTAGAGAGCTCCCCCCACCCACCCCTTGACTCTTCAAAGACACAGAGACCGCCTCAGGCCACAGAGTTTGGAAACCGCCTTCCCCTCTCGGGTTCTGTAGTACCTCTCTCACCTCACCAAGGCCACCTCACCGAGGCGCACAGGGGAGATGTCCAGGGACTGAGAGGGACAGATGCGGGGATGGGGAGGTAGAAAGCTCCAACTGCTCAGCCTCTTTCTCTGCTGATCAAAGGTCTCTGGTCTGGGGCTGCTCCGGGCTGTGAGTTGGTCTTTTTCTGTCCACAGAGAGTGTCACTGGGGGCTTCCCAGGGCTTGGCCTTGAGTTTTCACCTTCCTCTCTGCACATGGCTAGAAAGGAGATGAGCTCTTTGCCCTTTCAGAGATAGAAAGGCACAGTGGAAAGAGAACAGAGTTTAGAGACAAATGACCTGAGTTCAAGTGCATTCTCAAGTTGGGTTACCGTGAGCAAGCCATTTATCCTCTCTTTGTATCTGAGCAAATGAGAAAAATAGTAACACTGACTTTCCGGGCTGAGTGAGAATTTAATGAGATCGTATTTATGAGAACCCTTCATAAACTATAAATTATCAGGAATTATTATTATTATTATTATTATTATTACTAAAGCATGGCTAGCTGGTTCCTCTGCTTCATGCCACCTGCCTGGGGATCTGTCCCTGATATAAACTACCTCCCTAACTAGCTGGGACTCTGGGGAGATGCTGAAGCCCAGTGACCCAGGAATAACAAGACAACTGAAACCGCAGCTGGGGACTCCTTACAGAGTTACATGGCCGTGCAGGCCTCCGGGCACACAAGGACTCCAAAGGCAGGTTTGTGTGCATGTGCAGAGAAGTTACATAAGCTGCGTACATTCTCCAGAAAACTCACACCGCCATGAACACAAACACATCAGCACAATGTGCCTGGCATGGAGTACATGCCTAACAGATTCCCAGGGACCGGGAGTGAGCTGGGATAAAGGGGGTAGCACTAGGCAAGAGATCCAGTCTTAAGTCCCCTTGCAGACCATCCAGTCATAACCTCACTGGAGTCCCTTCCCCTCTCAGTTCCTTCTTTCTCTTCTGTGAAAAGCAATAACACATTTGTCCTGCCAACCTCACAGAGCTACTCTATAAGAGTAAAATAAATTATTTTCCCTTAGGACACAGAAGTCCATAGTCTTATTTGTACAATGCCACACTCTCAATGATGTGTAATAAACTTCTTGAGCAGTTTTTTGGGTTGTGTAGAAGCACTTTGAAAATTAAAAGTCCATGCAGACAGAAAGTACTATTTTTGTCTATTATTGTCTATTATTGACACATAAGCCACACAATACTGTGCCCACAAAGACAATTAGAAGACCTCATGCATGTAGAGTCAGATTAATTTTAATCCATGATTCATGACAGCCTCATCATTGGTCCGGGTATCTCTACTTTTATTTGGCTATCAGTTATCTTTAATAACGCAAGAAGCATCTGTGAATCCCTTGCCCAAAATAAAGACTAGGGCTTTGACAGTGAAATAACTCGGTGGTTCCTCCATCCCCACCCCAACCTACCTCTGTTTTCCCAGCCAAAAATAACCATTATCTTGAATCCTGTGTTCAGTTCCCTTACTTTCCTTTTGTATAGTTTTATTTCATAAGGTATAGGTGTCTGACCTTCATAAAAGATAAAGTTGACAGTGTCTTAGAAAGGAGGTGGATAAGAGTGACATTATTAATAAGATGAGGTTAAAATAAAGAAATATCTGGTGATGGTTTCAAAGTATTCCCTCTACATTCTCATGGGGATGATGAAAATGATGATGGTGGTGATTGGGTGCTTAGTCTGTCCTCAGCCTTCCATCAGCCTCATCTCATTTAAATCTCACAAAGATCTATGGCAGATTGCTGGTTATTGGGGCCAATACCCATTTCCCCCTCTTTGATAATAAAGAACTTCCAATATTTAGCTAAGCACATGACTGCCCTGAGGAAAAATTACATTTCCCTGCCTCCATTACAGCTGGTCGTGTTTGTCAAATTAAGTTCTAGCCAATAAATGGAAGCCATAAATGGAAGGGGTTGAAAGGAAGTGGTAGGTCCTCCTCCTTCTCCTCCTCTTTTGTCTTCCCTGATGTCTGGAATGAACATTTATTTAATGGCGGTAGCTTGAGGAGCCATCTTGGATCATGAAGCAGAGGCCATAGGTTAAGGATAATAGAACAAAAGGATAAAACCAGCCTACGTCCTGGTGAGCATGCATCTCTCATATTAGCCCTAAACCACTGACCCAGACTTTTATATAAAAGAGTAGTAAA
Organism: Ailurus styani; assembly: GCA_002007465.1. NCBI lineage: Eukaryota > Metazoa > Chordata > Mammalia > Carnivora > Ailuridae > Ailurus > Ailurus styani. Next base: position 9,048,828 of record LNAC01000043.1, on the reverse strand, counting down.
TGGGGGCGCCTGGGTGGCTCAGTTGGTTAAGTGACTGCCTTCGGCTCAGGTCATGATCCTGGAGTCCGGGGATCAAGTCCCACGTTCCTAGAGTCCAGGGATCAAGTCCCACATTGGGCCCAGCTCCATGGGGAGTCTACTTCTCCCTCTGACCTTCTCCCCTCTCATGCTCTCTCTCACTCTCTCTCTCTCTCTCTCAAATAAATAAATAAAATCTTTAAAAAAAAAAGAGTAGTAAATGTCCTTCTTGTTAGAGTAACTGATATACTAGGTTTGCTATCATTCACAACCAACCTTAACTATTAGTTATCCCAACTATTACACAACCCTATGGGGTATGTACTGTTATTTTCATTTATTTGTATTATAAGAGAGGAAACTGAGTCCTAGAGAAATTAAGTAATTTTCCTAGGATCACAGAATTCGCAAAGAACAGAACCCAGGTCTTCCTGATCTGAAATCCCTCAGTCTAAACCCTGAGCAAATATATACCCACACATCCTTCTTGTTTTCAGAAACACAGTATCTGCCATTTCTGGGGACGAATGGCCCAAAGAGCTATGGGCTACACTTTCCATTTTAGATAAACTTTAAATCTCCCATATCTCAGTTTCCTTCAACCGTCTAGTATAGATCTGTGTTGTATCGCTGAGTTATATTATGGGATAAACCTTGACTCCATGACAATCTCTCTTCTTCGAGGTTCCCCTACCTCGCCTTCACGACAGCAGGGAGTAACCATCTGCTATTTTACCATGATGTGACATTTTGAATGGATGACAGAGGATAAGAATCTATGGAGGTGGATTTCTTGGAAATGACCAGACAGCATGCTGTTGATGAGATAGGATCATCCACAGGCTTCTAGATTCGCGTGCACACAGATAAACCAGACTTCATATCTAATGCTAGTGTGGCAAAAAGCAGAATATTGCACAGGGAAGCATGATTCACAGGAAAAGATCTGTCTGTCCACTGAAAACTCACCCTTAAGAAGAAAAACAACTTGGGACCTAGGGAAAGATAAGCAGTCTTCACGTCATAGGATAGTAATTCTTCGATAAAATGAGAGAGTTTTCAACATGAGGATGACATATACATAAGAATCATTAGTCACAAAAATTTCTGAAATCCCTGGAAGTGCTAAGAGCTGATCCATGGAAAGAAATTCTATCCGAAGCAAGTGATGCCAACAATGCCTTACTGAGGGCTTCCCAGAAGAGAAGAAATGCTCTGCCCTCCTAACCCCCAATGCCCTTGTCTGTACCCCAACCTTTGACAGTTTAATGCTACAGCAGGGAGCATCTACAGTGGAGGGGAAGAATGGGGATGGAGAGAGAAAGAAGTATCCAAAGGGGAATGGGAACTCAGCCTCTGCACATCAACAGACATGATATGGTCCAGAGACACTACAAATGGGGCTAATTAGGACTACAAGACACCTAATTATAATTACTCAGCTTATTATGGGAAATGGAAGGAAAAGAAGTAAATTTTCTACCACATTCAAGACAGTCCAAGGCTGTTGTCCGTGTATTAAAAACTTTGCCCCTCCAGTCAACCTGTACTGGGCATGTCAATTGCAAATTACATGCTTGTTCAGCCTGGAGACTGAATTGGGGAACGGAGAAAGAAAAAGGAGATTTGCCCTCCATGACCACAACCAGAGGGTATCAAACCCAGAAGGTCATTTCATCTTTGCCTGGTGATCCTATGTCCCAGGTTTTTTCCCCTTCCTCCCTCACTTAAGATAAATAAACGGAAGTGGGAGGATGGGAAAGGTGAAGAGGTGTACCTGCGTGTGTGTGCACATTGAATGGGTAGTGATTTCCTAAAGGCATGATGATCCTAGCTTCACCTGAGAACATAATTTTCAGGCAGCAGAGCATGGTGGAAACAAATTCTGAGTCTAAATCCCATCTCCACCGCTTCCCGCTTACCATATTAACTACACCTCAGCACTCAGGTTCTATAATGAAGGGGGTGATGATTCCCTAAGTTAAATACTCAGGCAACATGTTGAACTGTTACAGGTGCATAGGGATCAGCCTTTATAAATGTGAGCTGTGATACTGCAGTAAATATTCTCATGCCAATTATCTCCTTCAATCCTCTCAAGAAGGCTGTAAGTGGTATATAATGTCTGCTATTTTGATCACTGGAAACACGGACACTCAGAAGGTTAAATCACTGGCCGGAGTCTTTGCACTAGAGTAGGAAGAGCCAGACCTCAGACCCATGCTGTTCCCACATATGGCAGAGTCTGTGTTCCTAAACGTTCTTGTAAGTGGTCCAGCTACCTGACACCTGCCAGGTCACTCGGGAGCCCATCCCAGCCTATGTGCACAGCTCAGGAGACAGAGACACACTCTGCAACCTGCAATTTACTCTCATTCCCAAAGGCTCTCCCTCTAAGCGAGGTGAAGTTGATGAATAAAGTCATGGAAGCACTCATGAGTCTGGGATCCTAGCAGGTAGAAGCTTTTGAGGAAGGATCTAAATATATGAGGTATGTGTGATATTGATACTATGTTTTGTTTTGGTTTTGCTCCTTCCGTGACAGAAGTAGGAGCTCATATTTTCCCCACATATCTTGTCAGGTTGTGAAAGTTGTAATATTGTAGAGATGAAAGGGACCTATGGCAATCACCTAATTTGTCTCCTTCCTCCAAAGACCACAACTACAGCATCATAGAGGTAGGTAGGTGTGTGACCTTAAAAACTTGATACTCTCAGAACTTCTGGTGCCTGGTGATAACATTGAGAATAAGTTTTTCCTTTTGTGTGACCCATATAGCACATGCTGTAAGCAAGTCCCTGTCTTTCTGGATGGTCCTTCACTGATGTTGGCAAGGGGTCTCCCCACAGCCCAGGGGAGACAGCCAGAGGCCCCCTCCAGGGAAGCAGCAGGTACAGGGGAAGCTGGGATAGGCTACAAGAGATGAGTTGGCACGTGGGCCAGCCTGAGATCTGCCTGCAGGTGCCCCGCACCGTCAACTTTGTGCCCCCCCATATCAGTAAACATGGACTGGGTACCAACCAATGCCAAGTACCATGCTGGACATGGGAATGCCCAGAGCCCCTGACAGGCCTTGAGTCCTTTGAGAAATTTTATATATATACAAACATGGTGATGGTTATGTACGCCCACAGCATAAAATGTATAATTTTAACCGTTTTTAAGTGTACTGTTCAGTGGCATTAAGCACCTTCTCGTTGTGCAACCATCCTCGCCACCCATCTCCAGAAATTTCCGTCTTCCCAAACCGATCCTCTATACCCATTAAACAATAATTTCCAACTCCCACCTTCCTCTGGGCCCCTGGCAACCACCATTCTACCTTCTGTCTTTATGGACTTGGCTACTCTGGGAAAGTCGTACAAGTGGAATCATACAGTCTTTGTTCTTTTGTGACTGGCTTATTTCCCTGAGTGTAATGTCTTTGAGGTTCATCCACGTGGTAGACTGCGGGAGAATTTCCGTCTTTGCTGAAGGCTGTGGTGTAGTACCATCATACGTACTTACCACCTTCTGTTTCTCCATTCCTTCCATACTTTGGCCTTTGTGAATAACACTGCTGTGAACATGCGTGTCCTAATGTCTGTTGGAGCCTCTGCTTTCCATTCTTCGGGGGCTAGTCCCAGACGTGGAATTGCTGATGATTGCTATGATGATTCTGTTTCATTTTTTTTTTTTTTAAGAATTGCCTCCTGAGCTGTTTCCATGGCAGCTGCATCCTTCCACATCCCCACCAGCAACATCCTGGGTTTTTTTCCCTCCAGGTAACTAACACTCATTATTTTCTAGGGTTTTTGGGTTCGGTTTTGGTGTCGGTAAGAGCCATCTAAACAGGTGCACCCTGGAGGGGGTATAAAGCATGGTGCTCCTGAGCTCATGAACAGGACAGATTCATCCAGAAAGTCCTCACCAAAGACGTGACATTTGACTTAGGCATCTAAAGATAGACAAGAACTCTTTCTGGGCGGAGGAGGAAAACCACATAGGAGAAAGAGGGAACTTGAATGACAGAATGGAAAGAAACGAGAAATCGTGTGGCCTATTTAGAAGCAGCAGGTTGGTTGTTGGGATGCCTGGGTGGCTTAGTCTATTAAGCATCTGACTCTTGATCTCCACTCACGTCTTGATCTCAGGGTCATGAGTTCAAGCCCCATGAGGTCAAGCCCAGTGTGGAGTCTATGAAAAAAAAAAGAAAAGAAAAGAAAAAAGAGGACAGAAGAGAAGAGAAGAAAAGAGAAAAGAAAAGAAAGGAAAAGAAAAGAATAAGCACAGCAGGTGGTCAGCGTGTCTGGAATATAAGATGTGTACAGGAAATTGTCAAGATGTGAGGTGGGAGGCAGATACAAAGGCTAGGAATTCCACTAAGGCTTTGGACTTGGGGCTATAGGGAGTCATTGTTAATGCATGTGAAAGTGTTATGCAAGTTTCAACACATTATATGAATGTAAGGATTGAGAACAAAAAGGAGAGAAATGTTTTGAATCTTTTAAAAGATTTTATTTATTTATTTGACAGAGACACAGTAAAAGGAAACACAAGCAGGGGGAGTGGGAGAGGGAGAAGCAGGACCCCCGCTGAGCAGGGAGCCTGACCCCCCCCCCAGGGTGGGGGGTATGTACCAAGGTAACAGCACCTTGGTGCTGGGTAACCTCCCTGGGTGGCGGGGGGCTCCTGCTGTCCATTAGATGGGAGAGTCGTGGCCTCCAGGCCTGGAGGGATGGCAGGAAGGCAGCAGGGACGTCCTTCTTGCTCCTGGGCCAGGGCACTCAGCAATGCCTTTCCTTCCAGTGCCACATTTGTAGTCATTCAGACACTCGGAAAATCTCGAAGCTAAGCAGCCACCTGCCTCTGACTGTCCTTCTAAGCCTGGAGTCAGATCCAAATCAGTTCTCCCTGATGCCGCTGTCTGTGTCACCATCCCTACCATCCCTTCTGCTATGGGGAAAGGATTGAGGGATTCTTCTCTATAACTCAACATACAAGAGATTAACCAACTCACCGATTTTTTTTTTAATTTCAGAACCTTTAATACATTCACATGGAACAAAATGCAAAAGCCCAAAAAGATATATATTACGGTGCACCTGGGTGGCTCAGTTGTTAAGCATCTGCCTTTGGTTCAGGTCATGATCCTGGGGTCCTGGGGTCGAGCCCCACATGGGGTTCCCTGCTCAGTGGGAAGCTTGCTTCTCCCTCTCCCTCTCCCTCTGCTTGTGTTCCCTCTCTCACAGTGTCTCTCTCTGTGTCAAATACATAAATAAAATCTAAAAAAAAAAAGACATATATTAAAGTGCTCCCTCCCGTCCTAAGCCCTCAGCTACCCAGTTGTCTGTCCCAGTTTCTTGTGTAGCCTTCTGGAGGTATTGAAGCCAGTCCAACCTTCTACCTAGGAACTAGCAAGGACTGTGTTTGGCCTCAATCCTGGCACAGCGGATCCTAAACTCCAAAGACACCATTCAGAGGACCGTGCTGGACCAGCAGTGCCCCCTGAAGTCAGAAGGCCCTGGGCAGCTTGTGGGCCAAGTCCAACCTCCACGGCAACGTTCGGTCTCGGCTTCCTGGGATCAAGCTGTCCTCCTGGGAGCATGAGGCTTCTCCTGGTGTCAGTGAGGGACCAGTACAATTCTTCATGCCTCGGGTGGTGGGGTGGGGGGTGTGCAAGGGATTAGAGCCAAGGGCAGGAGCTGGGTACAGGAGTAGGGAAGAGGGCGGGACAGACCCTGACAAAGGAGAGATGGGGACAGTTGCTCCCTGGATGTGAGTGTGACCAGGACACCAGAAGCTCAGTCTGCAGAGCCATTTGATGGGAAGGCCTCTGGAACTCAGAGTAGGACTGCGAAGAGAGGCGTGCGAGCGGCCTCCCCCTGGGCCTTCCCCAGACAGGTCAGGGCCGAGCAGAGGTGTTTCTTCACGTCACACGGCTGCCTTACTGGGCCACAGAGCTCCCGCCCGCGTCACTCCCCAGGAATCTGGTTCTTGTTTACCATAAAGCCCTGTGGTTATTACAGAGCCTGGTGGCCCTCCTCCAGCTTCCCCAGAGAGAGTGCGGAGGAGCCCAGGGCCTGGGAAGGGAGAACTGCTGAGTAGAAAGACCGGCGGGCTTCCTGTGACGCCGCCCCTCCCAGGACTCCCTCAGCAGGACAAATCCGAGAAGAGCCTGGCAGGACCCTGGGAGTCTTCCTCGGCAGGCATCTGGGACCCGGCTTCTACAAAGTCGAGGAAAGAAAGCGCAGGGGAGCGGAAGAAGTAAAGGAAGGCGAACAGGCAAGGAACAGGGTCAAGGACCCAGGAGGAATCAGAGTCCACATGACACCACCTGTCGTGTGCTCTGCACTGTGTTAAGAAATAACAGAATCCTGGGGAGGGAGGGAAGCCTCGGGGAGTTTAGGTTCTGCAAACTTTCCATCCCTCGTGACTTGCCCGGTGCTTGTCACAGAATGTGACAGTGACGTTTTTGCTGGATGGATGGAATCGAAGGTGGCAGATAGCACAAAGAGAAAGACAAAATCATGATAAAGGCTCCCATGTATTGAGCGCTTAGTATGTTCTTGATGGGGTTCCAAGTGCTTTCCATGTGTTAATCCAATCAGTTCCCACAATAAGTCTGTAAGGTGGGTGTTACTGGTACCCTTCCAAGGGCCTGGACGAGGAAACCGAGGCCCAGGGAATTTTAGTGACTTAAAGGACGGACTGGAATGGGGATTTGAACACAGAAAACTAGGACCCAACACCGTCTTTTTAGGTCCCATAATCAACAGGGAGCAGGGCCAGCTGGAAAGGGACCACCCAGAGACAGACAACGGTCACAGCTTGGGGTATAGAGCTCTATCCTAGTTTCCTTCTTCTATCAGTCACCCTGCTGTGATCTCATTGCCATCCCAAGCCCTGGGTGGGCTCAACTGGGTCCTTGTTAAATCTTAATGAGACTAAGATGGTTAATGGCTTTCCCCAAACCCAAATTCCACTAGCCTATTCATTTGGCTCAAGATCTCGGTACAAAAGCCATAAAAAGACATGGGCCCTGGGACAAGCCCAAGAGCCAGCATTCTGCTCGCTGTGTCTCTGTTTTGGCTACCTCTCCTTGATGCATTTTCTTCATCGGTTTCCTCTGCAGTTTTCAGAACGTTGTCCAGATGCGGAGGTATTTCTGTAACATCAGCTTGGTTCATTTCCTCCCCACATAGCTGTCTGCTCTTCTCTCCCTGGGAAGTTGAGCTAACAAGGTAGTAGGAAAATCAGGTCATTTACACTATTTTTCAGAGTTTCCAGAGGCCATGATGCTGCAAATGGAAATGTCAACGTGGGATAATTACATTAGCCCGGATGGCCTCTTTTCTGACTACCCTTTATCCACAATCGATTACTGAAAAAGACAAAGGGCATGAATAATCAGCCAAGCAGATGGAGTGTCAGGTGGCCAGGCCAGAAAAGGAAACAGGGCTCCCCGGAAGGGCAAGAGGGAAGAAAGGCCTCTGGCCCAGAGAAGTGTCTCTGCTGGGAGACAAAGCAGGCTGCAGGGAAAGGTGGAGGGCTCCTACCTGGCCTCAGCAGGCAAGGTGTGTACGGAGGAACCAGTTAATCGCTGGAGTTGTCCTTTAGCATGTTCTGACAGCCATGGGAAGCTCTGTCTAGGAAATGAGGAAAGAGGTGGTAAGAAAAGCCCCCGAGGATATCAACATGAAGGAGGAAGCTTGAGCATTAGAATAAGGTTGAAAGATCACAAGTGCTAGATATTTAGAGACAATCCTTGTAACACACACACACACACACACACACACACACACATGCTTGCTGGAGGTTGACAGAGCCTGAGACAGACCCACAGTTTTCTTTGGCTGCCTTCTTCTATGCCTTTAGGTCTGGCGGAAAGGATGGAGCTAGGCATTTCTCACTGGACATTTTAGTCAGTTTCACTTCCTGTTTCTCATACTGAAAGCATAATAATCATCATAATGATAATAATTCTGCAGACTTGCCTCTGCCTCCTATTTATCTAGGGCCTGCCAGAAGTGTGCGTGTCCGTGGGGGAGGGAGAGTACAGCTTATCTATTCCATCCATCAACAGCTGGGAGTGGAGGCAGGCATGGGGGTGAGGGAGGGGGATAGTAATTAGCAATGGAAATTATTAAATTCTTTTTTTTTCCAGAAAGAGGAATCTAAGTGGGTTTGTTGCTCCCCCAATGGCTATTCTCACCATAGAGACATTTATAAATCTCTTCTCCCAAGGTCCTCCAAAAATAAATCCTCCAGAAACCTTTCCATTTCCAATGTGCCCCAGTTAAGGAAATCCTTGTGCACTGAGGCCCAGAGAGTTTAAGCTGACCTCCTACAGTCACACAGCAAGCAGGTCAGCAGGAAAGATAGGACCAGGCTAGGCTTCTTCTGCATCCATTAAGAGCTATAATCAAGAAGGGAATTTCCAGCTCTACAGGGAACTTGCAAAGTTGTTAGGAAAAACCACAAATATTTCAGCTAAGGAAAAAATGTGCAGTCCCTGCAGGCTTGAAGCCCTAGGACAAGAAGAGAGAGTGCCCTCTTACTGCGAACGCATTGGGAACATCTGCGATTAGCAGGGGGAGGAGAAACAGCTTTCAGACTTCGGTCAGGAAAAGCATTCATGGAATAGAGGTGTTGGGCCAGTGTCTTAACTTTTTACTTCCAGCCAAGAGCTGTACTCTAAGGACTTTAAAGATTGAACACTTCCCAGGCTCTCAGGACTCAGATGGGACTGGAGGGAGTGCGGGAGGGAGCCATTATCTTGATGACAACAGTGACATAGTCTTCCTTTAGATCCTGCCCTCCCCTTAGGGATCTGAGGAGAGAGCCAGGGAGGCAGGAAGCAAGTGGTTCAAGAGTCATTTTTATAAGAACAAAAAAGCAGGTAAAGGGAAAAAGAACAAGAGAACCCCTAATTAATTGAATTTTAAAAATCACCTCCTGGACAGCACCTGGGTGGCTCTGTTGGTTAAGCGTCTACCTTCTGCTTGGGTCATGATCCCAGGGTAAGATCCAGCCGTGCATGGGGTTCCCTGCTTAGCAGGGAGTCTGTCTCTCTCCCAGTTCATTCCCTCTCTCTCTCTCTCTCTTTCTCAAATAAACACATAAAATCATAAAAAAAAAAAATCACCTCCTGGCATGTGGAAGGTTTATTCAGGTAAATATCTGATTTTGGCTCAGGTCATGATCTCGGGGTCCTGGGACGGAGCCCTGAGTCAAGCTCCATGATCAGCAGGGAGTCTGCTTCTCCCTCTCTCCCTCTCCTCTTCTCCCTCTGCCTCTCCCTCCACACCCATCCCCAGGCCCGCTTGTGCAAGTACTCTCTCTCTCTCAAATAAGTAAAGTCTTTTTAAAAAACTCCGCTCCCTCTCAGACACCAAAAAAGATACACACACCACACAGACACTCTGAAGCATTAGTTGCATTGAGGGTAAGAGGAGGTGATGTCACACATTCATTTATTATGATATTTATTGTTGTTTAATGCCCCCCGCCACCGCCCTAGGACCTTCATCAGCCTGGGGCTGGATGGTGAATGACAGGTTAAAAATATGAAAGTGAAAAGTTAATTGTGACCCTGTGCGTGATCGACCTCAGGCTGTCAGGTGTCGAATCAGCACAGAGAGGGAATTATAATAATATCCAACACTTACATAGCAAGTGCGATGTGCCGGACACTGTCCTAAATCCTTCACATACATTTGCTTGCTCATTTAACGCTTGCAGCAATGCTGTGAAACAGGCGATGGCTATTATGACGTTATTATTCCTGTTCATTTTGACCCTGGCTCTCTGGGCATCTCAGAGGGTATAGAAGGCCTGGGTTATTTAGCTCCAAACCTCTGCCCCTCTTCCCAGCCGCAAATACCATCATCTCAGGCCACATAACCTGCAGGAGCCATGTAAAATGCAAATGCAGGGCTCCTTGTTCAGAACTTAATTAAGATTTTCAGCAGCAGAGTATTAGACCAAGTACAGGGTCCTCTGAGCCCAGGTCCCGGAGCGACTGCGTGGGTCATGTACCCATTGACCCTCCCTGGGTCCTGGTGCACAGGTGTGGGGCTGCCTTCTGTGATCCCAGCCCGGGGTGGGCCTGACTCACATGGAATCTAGAGAATTTTTAAGATCTCTCCTACCACTGCACTAGGAGATCTGTCCTTCTGCTCAATCCTCTCCTCACGTCCTGCATCAAACAGGTTGGCAGTTTCCGCTGATTCAATCCCAGCAAGGCCTCCTATATCTTGCACTCTTTTCCTTTTCTCTGGCTACCTGCCTGGTTTTCGCTCAGCTGGAATATTCCCATAGCTGCTAACAAGATCCCCTTCCTTCAACCCCCATTGTTTCTTTTTTCTTTTTTTTTTTTTTTTAAAGATTTTATTTATTTCACAGAGGGAGAGAGATCACAAGGAGGCAGAGAGGCAGGCAGAGAGAGAGGGGGAAGCAGGCTCCCCGCTGAGCAGAGAGCCCAATGCGGGCCTCGATCCCAGGACCCTGAGATCATGACCTGAGCCGAAAGCAGAGGCTTTAACCCACTGAGCCACCCAGGC